>JAMKQA010036843.1:0-23570 GCA_024699735.1 Posidonia australis | reverse complement strand
CGATTTTGTGGCAGATTGTGCCTATGGTTTTAAATGATGTTTTGGGCTAGGAAGCTAGAGGAAATGATTGATTTTCTCCTGTGTTGAGAATAAAGGCTTTGAAAAAGCATGAGATTTTGAAAGGAAAGAAAAGAAAAGGTTTGAAAAGCATTGCTTTACGAGTTTTGAGAATTGCACATAAAGGTTTTGAAAATGATGCTTTCTAGCAAGGTTTTCTGTGCTTTTAGTGTTGTTTTGGGGCGCGTACTGGGTGACATTCCTGTCACTCACGCGTGTGCTTTCTTGTTTCAGGGGCTAAGGTGTTGGAGCAGTTCTAGTCTGGTGCATTTGTTCGAGCCACGTTTGCCGCACACAGGTCTGGTTAGTTAGTTTTATTTGTTTTATATTGCTGCTTAGTTGCAATTATTTGCACTTGGGTAGTTCTCGTACTGTTGCGTAGCACTGGGGTGTTACACCTATGGAATCTCACTTGAAAGCTGTTAAAAGAATTTTTCGATATCTTCTAGGATCAATCAACCTTGGCTTATATTACCCTAGAAACACAAGCTTAAATCTGATTGGATATAGTGACGCTGATTATGCTGGATGTAGAACCGATAGAAAAAGCACTAGCGGAACTTATCAATTTCTAGAACACTCTCTAGTTTCATGGTTTAGTAAGAAGCAAAATAGTGTCACCCTTTCAACAATAGAAGCGGAATATATTGCAGCCGAATGTTGTTGTGCCCAAATTTTGTGGATGAAACAAACTCTAAAAGACTTCAATATATCTTTATCCACTACACCAATTCTTTGTGACAACACTAGTGCAATTAACCTATCTAAAAATCCAGTGCATCACTCTAGAACCAAACATATTGAAGTAAGATATCATTTCTTAAAGGATAATGTATTTAAAAATAACATAAAATTAGAATTTGTTCCAACTCAGGAACAAGTTGCGGACATTTTCACTAAATCTCTTAATGAACAACAATTTATTAAAATTAAGAGAGACTTAGGCATTTGTCGATTATCTGATTTAATATAAAAATCATATGTTCGGTACATCGAAAAACATCGGTCTTCCGAAATTCTCTGGATCGGTCTTCCGAAATTCTCTAGGTCGGTCTTCCAATTTACATCGGTCTTTCGAAATTCTCTGGGTCGGTCTTCCGATTTCCATCGGTCTTCCGAAATTCTCTGGATCAGTGTTCCGATTTACATCGATATACCGAAAAACACTGCAGATTGTTTTTGTAATCTTCCGATTTTGTCTCGGTCGACTGAAACCTACTGGTTTGGTACTCCGAAAAAATTTGGTTTACCGATTCTCTGTCAGAATTTCAGAAACCCACTAATTTCGGCATATCATTTATGAACGGTCTACCGAATCCTCTGTGCTAATAGCATTCGAGTCATAATTTCGGCATACCGATTTTGTTTCGGTCTTCCGAATGCTGCGACAAATTCTTTAAAACCCTATTTTTCTTTCCCGTTTTTCTTCATCTCTCTCCTTTCTCTCCTCTCCGGCGACCCTCCCACACTTCCTCTATCAACCACCACCTGATCACGCTCCTTCTGGGTGCTTTTTCTTTTCACCTCCTCTCCTCTCCACTCCCCTCCAGTGCTCTCACATCATCGCCCCCAAGAAGCAACTCGCCAGCCGTCCCAAACGCAAGCAAGCAGAGTCTCCTCCACCAACCAGCGCGCCCTCTTTTCGATTTGCCAATGAGGAAGCTCAACGTGCACACCAAGAACGCTTTGCAAATCAAGAAGTTTTGACCGGGAGAAGGGTAATCTATCCCGAACTTGGAGCTATTGAGGCTTTATTATCCTCAACTCATATCTGAGTTTTATGCCAATATGATCATTTCTCATGATTTAATTCAATCCTACTTAGTTGGCATAGATATTACTTTTGATGATGTCCTCATAGGTCAATTATTAAAAATTCCTTCGTCTGGGGTGGGTATCACCTTATCAATTTATGACTTAAATTGGTCTTACTTTGATATCAATAAGGCTATTTCCCAAAACACTAGGAGCACTTTTAAACCTACCAAGATCAATCAGCTAACCAAACAATCCCGCCTTATTGCCTACATTATTGCGGCCAATATTATTCAAAAGAAAGGACATTTTGATGAACTTAGTGAACTCATGTGTAAGGTTGTTTATGCCATCACCACGAAAATCCAAGTCAACTGGGCCAGAGTCATTGTTCATTGCATGACCCATGTCAAAACCAAGTTATTCCTTGGCTCTCTCCTTACCTATCTATTTGAATACTTTGATGTTCCTTTTGACGACGAATCTAGGATGGTTGTCAAGTCGAAACCCTTAGGAATGTCGACCATAGAAAAAATGGAACAAGCTATTGAAAGGTCCAAGGTTCCAAAAAGCATTCCTCCATCCACTTCTTCTGCTCCTCACGTCGAAAAAGACTCCAAAAGCTCTGCTGAAGACGATGATGACTCTGTCACCAAGAAGATTGACATGCTCCAACAACAAATCAATGATATCAAGCTTCGCCAACAGCAACAACATGAAGAAAACCAAGCGAAAATGGATCTCATTCTCACTCGACTTGAGGAATCCACCAAAATCACTCACACCAAGTTAGAAGCTTACCAGGAGCAACTTGAGGAATATCATCCGATATGCAAGAATGTTTTCAAAAAGACTCGCCTTCTGCGTCTTGAGTGTTTGTGTCAATATTTGTATCGCCCTTGATACATTTTTGAGACCAAGCTTTAATCGTGATCTTTTTGTATCTCTTTCCATGTTTTGTGTGGATCTTTTTGATTATGACAAAAAGGGGAAGACCATACCATTGTTTTACCATTGTTTTTTATCTTATCTTTTTATAATTTTCCTAAGATATCCAAATGCATATCTGATGAAATTATATGATTGTTTTCATATAGTTATACATGGTATACTTAAAAATTTATTTCATGAATTCATATACATCATTCATAAATACATGCCTATTGATAGGGGGAGCTTTTTGTTTTGTCATCATTAAAAAGGGAGAGATTGTTGAAAAATCTTACATTTATTTTGATGATAACAATTTTGTTGGTGTTTAAGCACAGGAGGCTATAAAAGGCCATAAGAAGAAAGCAAATACTAAATTGTAAAACAATCATATATGTAAGTTTTATGAGATGTAAAATCACATATTTGTATTCATGAGATATAAAAACAATGTACTGATGTGTAAAGGATGAAAGGATATGTAAGTTTAAAGTCACATGTAAATCGGCATTCCGAATATTTTCGGAATACCGAATTAGGAGATAACGGAACATCAGACGGCACAATGAATTTCAAAAGAACAAAGGAAGCTGAAAGCAGAAACGACATACCGAATATTTTGGGAATGCCGAATCAGGAGAAAACGGCACATTAGAAGGCACACCGAAATTCAAGGAACAAAGGAAGCTGAAAGCAAAATCGGCACACCGAAAAATTTCGGAATACCGAATTAACCCGACCATTACATATTTCGGTCGACTGATTGATTTTCGGTATACCGAATCTTATGTATGTAAGCAAAAGATTTACTAGTCGTTAGTCACACTTAGAGGCAAGCTTAACACTATAAATTAAGGTCCATATGCACCTCACAAACCACTCATTTTTATTGAGCTATCATACTTCTAGTGCTTCAAGTGAGTGAGTCAAAATTCCATTCATACTTCACTCCAAGTCACATTGAGCTTCCACTCCCATTCCGACAAGCTTGACGAGCAAGTGGGAGATCACAGGTTGTGCAAGGGTCACTCTCACCATCAAAGTGCTTTGAGTTATTCTCCAGGAAGGAGAAGGAAATTGTTATTCGAGGCAACAAGCAAGGTAAATTAGTTGCTTGTAAAATTCTAGTTATTGAATAAAAGGGTTAAGTCTCAAGTGGGGAACTTGAGGAGTGGACTAAGCCAGGGTTGGTTGAACTATTATAAATTCTCTGAGTACTTGTGGTTGAATGTTTATGTAATTGAGTTTTATTTTCTTAAATTTGCATATCAAAGTTAAAACTTAACAAAAATCAGAGATTCTCTATTCACCTCCCATCTAAAGAAGCCTTAGTATCCAACAGGGAGCTCTTCCGGTGGGTCTTCTTCCTCTATGCTCATGCAGTGTGTTGGCTGATCCATGCATGTAACTGACACGTCCACTGCATGGTCCTCTTGTATCGAGAGTCAAGATGCTAAGGTTGCCAAGGCATCTACGTAGGCATTCTTGGCCCTATTCATAAAGGAAAAATGAATCTCCTGGAATTCTGCCACGAGCTTCATAAGATGGGCATAGTATTGGATGAGCTTTTGATCCTTGGTCTTTCAGTCGCCGTTGACCTGTGCGATAACCAGTATGACATCGCCACGCACAAGTAACTTGCGAACACCTTGTTCCAAGGCCATCTGAAGTCTCAATATGCACGCCTCATATTCAGCTTCGTTATTTTTGCATTTAAAATTTAATTTTCTTACATAGGGAGTCATCTGGCCTTGGGGAGCTACCAGTACGACGCCAATACCCATTCCTTTTTTGTTGACTGCACCATCAAAGTATAAGTGGCATTGATCCTTCTCCTCGGCCATGTCCGATTCATCATCATTATCCTCGACGAACAGCACATCCTTGTCTAGAAATTGAGTCCACAAGGGTTGATATTCTGGTATAGGTAGCTCAGCCAGATGATCTACTATTGCTTGTCCCTTTATGGATTTTTGTGTGACGAAGGTGATGTCATATTGGGACAACAACACCTGTCACTTGACACACTGTCCTACTAGCGTCGGCTTCTGGAACAAATACTTTATAGGGTCATGGCAACAAAGGAGCAGGACTGGGTATGCCATCATATAATGCCTTAGGCGTTGAGCTGCCTAGACTAGAGATAAGTAGACCTTCTCTATGGTAGTGTACCTAGCCTCATAATCATTAAACTTCTTACTCAAATAATATATCGCCCTCTCCTTGCGACTAGATTCATCATACTAGCCCAATACTGCTCTAATGGAATGTTGGGTTCTGGATAGATAAAGGAGTAACGGCCGCCCTGGCTCTGGTGGAACCAACACTAGAGGTCTGGCTAACAACCGTTTGATCTTGTCAAAGGCTACCTAACATTCCTCATTCCAACTGATATGTGCATTCTTTCTCAGGAGCTTGAAGATCGGCTCGAAGATTGGTGTGAGCTATGTTATGAATCGGCTGATATATTGCAGGCGATCCAGCAGTCCTCTGACTTCTTTCTCCATAGCTGGGGGAGGCATGTAAATTATGGCCCAAGCCTTATCTGGATCGACTTTGATTCCCCTCTAGCTAATGATGTGGCAAAGAAGCTTGCCAGATGAAACCTCGAAGGCACATTTACTGGGGTTCAGGCGGAGCTTGTACTTGAGTAGATGATCGAAAAGCTTCCTCAGGCATGCCAGATGATTCTCGAGCTCTTTGGATTTAGCTATCATATCATCAACATAAACTTCGACCTCTTGGTACATGCGGTCGTGGAATAACACTGTCATAGCTCTATGATATGTAGCTCCTGCATTTTTGAGCCCAAATGGCATCACCTTGTAGCAAAATATTCCCCATAGGATGATGAATGATATCTTCTTCATATCTTCTTTTGCCATCTTGATCTGATTGTAGCCTGAGAATCCATCCATAAATGATAGCATTTTATGGCTGGTTATATTGTCTACAAGGATATCAATGTGAGGTAGTGGGAAGTTGTCCTTAGGACTCGCCCGGTTGAGATCTCTATAATCAATGCACATGCGAACCCGTCCATCCTTCTTTGGGACTGGGACGACGTTTGCAAGCCATTCTGGGTACAGGACGACTTTAAGGAAGTCCTCCTTATGCTTCTTTATAATTTCTTCCTTAAGTTTAAGCAGCCATTGGGGTCGCCATCTTCTGAGCTTTTGCTTGACAGGCTTGACATTTGGCTTCAATGGCAGATTGTGTACTGATACCTCTAAATCCAGACCGACCATGTCACTGTAAGTCCAGGCAAAGACATCTATGTATTCCTTGAGGAAGGCGATGAATTCTGCCCTCAAATGTGGGGTGAGCTTGGCACTGATACGCAACTCTTTGACATCGTCAGTGGTCTCAATGTTCATCAGCTTGGTCTCCTCCTCCATATGGAGATTCGGGCCTTCTGGGTCATTATCATGGTGCTGGAATTCTGCTAGCGCATCGTCATCCCCAGGTGCACCGTTGTCATCCTCTTCTTCGTAGGCCACAAGCTCAGACAACATCTCCTTCTGAAAGGTAGGATCCACTATATCGAAGGTGCAAATCTACTCTGATGTTTGGCCCTTTTGGCGCCAAAGGAGAGTCACACTGACTCTCGTATTCTTGAACTGGCGACAAGCAATCTCTATGTCACCCTGTTCTATATCTTCTCTCGAGTCAAATGTTTCTCGACTCTCTGATGCTGCTTCTTCACTTATGGCTGATTTTTTTGGTTTTTCTATTTTTTTTTGTTTTCCAGATTTTCTAATTTTTTGGGATTTTCTTTGCTATGTACAAGGGGTACTGCTGATTGGCGACTGTCCTGTCACTGACTGATTAGAGTGACACCGCCTACATGAGCTCAGGGTCTTTTTTTTTGACCCCCACCTTGCGTAAGGTGGGGCTTAAGCTGCTGGTACCATTTAGACCCGCCTCCCGGCTGTTGAGTGATTAACTCGTCTGGTCTAGCGTAAACTGTCTCTTCTTCTTCCTTCAGAACCATGATGGTGGAATGGCCTTGCGTTTCCTGCGACGAGGGAGAGGCTACTTCAATGATCGCTGCTTTGCCTTTCTGGTGCCTCTCTTCCTCTATGGTGTCTTCTGCCAAGACGGCAAGCTGCTCTTGAAATAAAGCTTCCACGCTTTGGAGCACCTCATCCATCTGTGCCTCCACAACCACTCCCTCATCCTCATCAGATGCGAGATCCACATAATATGCATCCTTTGGACCATCCCTAGTGTATGTTCATGGTACTGCGCATGCCAAATCTGGGTAGGCATTACCTGAGTCGGAGCATATTGAGAAAGAGGATCTGCCACATGATGTCCGACGGAGGCTTCGTGGCTTGCCTCTAGGGTCACTGTTGTGACTGAGGTCGTGGTGGGGACTGATGTGGAAGCTGGATCTACTATTTTTGATACAGTGACTGGAGTTGTGGTTATGGTTAAAACTGGAATTGTCATATTTGGCATAGCGATTGTGACAGGAACTATGGTGGTTGGAGCGGAAACTGATATGGTTGGAACTGATACTGTGGTGGCTAGAATTGAAATTGCGGTGGCTGGAACCAAAATCGCGGTGATTGGAACTGTAACTGGGGTGGCTGGAACTGTAACTGCGGTAGCTACAAACCGAAACCGCGGTGACTAGAACTGTAGCTGCGGTGACTGGAACTGTAACTACGACTGAAACTGTAACTGCAGCGGGAACTGAAATTGCGGGGGCTGAAACCGTAACTGTCGTGGCTGGAACTAAAACTTCCATGGCATCTTCTTCGGACAAGTAATCTTCAATGCTTATGCATTCAACCGTGCTTGACGGAATGTCTTGTTTTAGCTCTGTTGAGTCTGGGCTCTACCCTAGACTGAGAATGCCTGCACTAACAAAGTTAGTGACAGCGGAAGAGTTGTTCGGTTTCAATCTCTGCGAGTGTTGGGAACATTTCTCTTGACACAGTTGCTAGTAACGAAGTCCTCGATCTCTTCGCTCCTCGGCGGCAACAGGCTCCGCGATCCCCTGACCATACTTCTCGAGAGGTGTCCCCTTCTCATATCCCCAGCGGTGACATAAATTCTCGACCATCTTAGAGGGGTTGCTACGGACAGGTGGGTAGCTGCCACGTTCAAATTCGGGAATGAAATTAACCGGCTCAAACCGATTAACCCAGAATAGAAGATCTGAGGGCTTGGAGTCAAAGCAGACAGTCTGGTGGGACAAGGTTGACACAACATCAATCTTCTCCTTCTCAATGTTTTCAGCCATGACAGTAACAATGTTATCACCCCAGCTGAATTTAATCATGCGATGGAGAGTCGACGGGATGACCTGATGCTTGTGGAGCCAAGGGCACCCAGGTAGGAGATTAAACGAAGGTTCAAGATCCACGATGTAGAATTCCATGTCAAACTCAACTGGACCAATGACAAGAGGGATTACCAACAAGCCAACGCATCGTGGTGCATGTTGTCGAATGACGTCATTCCCTTTGCCGCTGGCACAATATCCTCAGCTTTGAATCTGAGCTTGCTTGATGTACGCAAGGGGCAGACATTTACGCCTGTGCCATTATCGACTAGAGTAAGGGGAATGCAGAAGTTCTTAAACTGAACGGTTACGAACAATGGCTGGTTGTAATTGATCCCCGCTGGAGGTAATTCTTGGGACGTGAAGGAGATAACCTGGGGTATGGCAATCATACTTACCATTGTCTCTAGGGCTACAGGCTCTATTGTGGGGGCTACATGGGCGGCCTGGAAAACCCAAAGGAAGGCCTTTCGATGCTCGGCTGAAGTGTGGATCAAGTCCCAAATGGAAATATCAGCCTTAACCTTCTTAAGTTGAGCAGTGATGTCGGCTACAGGTTTGGTTGTAGTGGAAGAGGACTTTGTCAAGGTTTCCTCAGTGGTGGGCTTCACTGGCTGGCTTTCTAGCTGTGGTGGATCTACAGTAGGCCGGGTTTGCTTAGGCTCAGGAGGTGGGACCCTGTATACCTGCCCCGAACGCGTGATCTCGGTGCACATCTCTGCGGCATAGTTATAGGACATGTGATGGGTATTTTGGGTCAAATTAACGACCACAAGTGCCCTAGTGACTAGCTCTGGCCGAACAAAGGGTAGGCTTGCATCTGGTAAAACTGGTAGGGATACAAGTTGGGGAGACTGTGTGGTGGGATGAACTAATAGGGTGACAGGTGCCGTAGATGGAGGGGATTGTGCTAGTAGGGTCACCGATGTGGTTGGTAGGGGTAAGTGTTCTAGCAAGATTGCTGGAGCACTAGGTGATAGTGGGTGTGCTAACGGGATTGTTGGAATTCTGGTCTGGTAGTGAGTTGGATCATATTCATCGCAGAGCTTGAACCTTCGAGAAAAGAGTGATACAAAGACTGTGGGAACAGAGTAGACGAATCATGAATCAAATCCGAAGGGTCCAATATGGGAACATTGGACCGGGTGAGAGAAAGAACATGGATCCCAGAGGTCCTTGAAGCATTTGGACGGTCATGCTTGGGGAGAGGCTGTTTAACAATGCTAGGGGAATCAGGGACAGATGCAGATGCTTGTGTTCGTGTTGGTGCTGACCCCATCTGCTTAGTGTGAATGACAATGACCTTATTGTCAATCAGGTCCTGAATAGCATGTCGGAGCACGAAGCAACTATCCATCGCATGCCCTGTAGCGCGATGGAAGTTGCAGAATAAGTATGCTTTGTACCACCCCAGTAGTGGATGCGGCGGTGGGCAAACTTCCTGGAACTTCAGGAGCAACTGTACCTTCCGAGGACGACACTCAATGGCTCGACCAGAGGCGTGAAGTGGCACTCTGGGCAACGCAATCGTGCTCGACCTTGGTACGGTCCTAGCCTTGCCGGTGCGACTGGATACACTGGCTCGATGATAGTGGTGATGTGTGAGGTGCGTGGTGCTTTACGTGTGGGTGAAAAAACAAACTGCTGTTGAGATGGGCGTCTCGTGTCAACAAGCACTGCAGGAGGTCTGACGTATGCAATGACGTTCCGAAGGGAATCCTTCCTCCTATTGGCATTACCATTCGTGCCATTGCTAGCGTTGCTACCACTTGTTCCTGCGACGGAAGCAGGGGACGTGGCTTGTTTGGCGAATGCAGTGAGCGCAGGGAAGCTGCCACTACGAAGCGACCTTTCTACGCGAGCGTTAGCACGGATGAGTGATGCAAAAGTGGTGATTGGTTGTATGCTAAGCAGGGCCCCAGTGGCTGGCTATGCTCCCTGGATAACCATCTCAATGAATTCCTCATCAGAGGGTTTATCCCGAACTTGTGAAGCGAGAGCGCACCAATGCCCAACATACTCTCCTAATGATTCATGGGGCTTCTTCTTGGTGGCGGCGAGGTCCTCACATTTAGAGACCAAGTCGAAATTAAAGGAGTACTGTTCCAGGAACGCCTGACTAAGGTCGTTCCAAGTCTTTATCTGGGCCATGTCTAAAGAGGTGAACCATTTCAGTGTAGGACCAGTTAGACTCTTTTGGAAAAGACAGATCAATAACCTCTCGTCAGCCTGGAGCTGTGCTAGATCATCGCAGTACGCCCTTAAATGTGAGATAGGGTAACCTTTACCATTGTAATTTTCGAAATCCGGGACTTGGAAGTTCGGTGCCAGAGTAGCCTCTGGGAAATAGCAGAGGTCCCGGAATTGGTAAATCTAGCAGTCTCCTCCCAACACTTGTCGAAGTGCCTTCTCAAGATCGCCGACCCTAGTGGGGAGGGCATCTGGAACGGCTGATGAGGGTGATGCAGTCGGGGCGGGTCCTGCGTAAGCCACATGGGTTACACCGAGGTGCTCCTCCGGATCCACCATCGCATTTACTGGTGTTAGTGCACGATGGTTGGCGTACCCGCGTATTGGTGCAAAGTGTTGTGGGGTGTATGCATAAACTTGGTTCTGATGAAAGAAGGGAGGGGGAGATGCATGAGGTGCTAAGTGAGGTGCAATGTGAGTGGAGTACAGCAGCTGTCCCGAGACGAATCCGGGGAATGAGACGTGAGGGTGTTGTACCCTTGCCGAACCTAAATGCTGGCCACCAGGTGCATATGAGAGATGTTGTGCGGTGACTAGTGAGGAAGCTATAGGCAGAGTCGGTCATGTCGCCACCAAAGTCGAAAGAAGCTGGGGCGATGGCCGGGGAGGTGGTGCAGTGGGTGTAGCATGATATGCAAGCGACGACACAACAAGGACCTCTGGAACCACTGGAGGAGCAACAAAAGCTGGAAGGATATAGAAACCCAAGCCTTGAAGCTTTTGAGCGAGCTCAAGAAGCTGTTGGTCATGAAGGGCACGAGACCCATCGGTAAAAGTACTAGTGACCACAGTAAAAGGCGTAAAGGATCCAAGTGGAGGTGGGACTTCAGACTGCCTAGCAGAGAGATATCCTATCAGAGAAGTCGCTGCAGGTGGCTGGGTCTCCAAAATGTGTGTGGCCATCACAGTGATGACTGGCTCCGTAGTGGAGTGAGCCTACTTGTTTCCGGTGCTTGAGGAATTCCTGACCATCGGGAAACGACTGTCTAGAGGAGTGGCAAAAGTAATCAGTGTCAAAGGAGGGACCGACGAGGCAGTCACCTCAAGAGCAACAGAAGTCAAAGGCTCACCAAGACGCTAGGCCATGGTGAAATGAGAGCGAGTAAGAATCGGATTGCGGCGATAAGGCCAAGGACGGGTCCTAGGACGAGCTATCATCGACAACGACAAATAACTTAGAAAAAGATGGGCGAGATCTGTCACCAAAGGGGAAATAGAAAATAGGGACGCTCGAGCTTCGGCAGAGGAACTCGCTCGTTAACTTGGAAGAAACAAATAGGCATCAAGGAAACCTGATGTGAGTAGAATAAGACATAGATGCAATATTATTATGGTGGCATGAATGTACATGTATATGGATGCAACTATTACACGCTCTCTCACCATCTATGTGTCTCCTAGTAAGTTGTCTACTCCAGACTCTCTCAGGGGTATACGGGTCTCCAACTCAAGGCAATAAAGTAAGGTCCTCATTCTAAATCTTGGCCAAAGCATAGGCGGTGAACGGGTGGTGCGTTGGTGTCCTCGTCTCCTACAGTAGCATGGAGTTGTACCCTCTACTAGCACTGACACGGCCCTGGACATAGGGGGACAAACTAGCAACACGTCCCACACCAAAGTCATAGAACGGGCTACCGGAATTGTCCTTTGCAAGCTGTAGGTAGACTCAAGGGAGAAGAATGCAGGCACCTACATGAATGAATCATGCATGTATGCTTTCGTGTTTTTTACTTGCATTTTATTAATCCAGGGGAAAGAGTTCGATTTGGTCTCTAGTTTGCCTTATTAATTATTCTCTAAGTTTGAGTGTTTTACTTTAACCAGAAGGGAGAAACAAACATGTCTCTACTCTCCTAAGCATGTCAAGTGCGAAAGGGGAAGAAAACACACAAGTAAGGCAAGCAAGCAAGCAAGCAAACAACAAACAAAAGGCATGATCATGACATGTGCAAGTGTCATGGCATCATGATTGTGAAAAGAAAACATCCATCACATCAAAATGCAAGATATATAGCATGTGTGTGCAATGACAGAGCGAAAGTGTGAAAAGAAAGTGTGAACGGCACACTAAGTAAGCAAACAATCACAAGCAAGGCAAATAAACAAGTGTGTGAAGCCAAAGCCTCAAGAAGCAAGCAAAAAGACTAACCTAGAAGCTGGAATCTGGTATCCCCAGTAGAGTCGCCAGTTTCTGTGTCCATGCCCCGGCCCAGGGGATCCGACGTGGGCTCGTGCCAGAGGGAGGAGGCCACAGCCACGCCATGATGGCGACGATGCAAGATGGGATAAAAACGGAAAAGAAAAGGAGGCGCCACCTAGTCTTTTAAGGGAAAGACGAGGAAAACCACAAATAAATCACAAAAAGTGAATGAATGAGATCCAAACATGAAGGCCAGATGTCTGCTAACCAGAGGATATGTAAGGATTCTTATTACGCACGGGGAAGGTGTTAGGCACCCCCGTACACCCGAGAAACTCGGTTTTTCTAGTCTAATTCACTTGCTAGAAGCTAGGTGAATGCTTGCTAAGCCTAGATCGTGCTCTAAACATGATAATATGAATGCCAAGACAAGACAGGATGGATGTGTAAAAGGGTATGCGAAAACTGTGAAGTAATCCACATGAAATGATGAAATCACAAAGTATGGCACAATAAAGAAAATCACATGAAATGACGAAGTTTTTGGCTAGAAATGCTCGAGAAATCATACGAGTCTCAAAAATGTCAAAAATGCGATCGACTTAGGTTGTCCAAATCAAAGAAAGTATCACAGAAATCAAGGCGAGAAAACTGCAAAGAAGTCCGCATAAAACCGGAAAACTGTAACATATGAAGAAATTCACATAAAATGATGTTGTTTTTGTAAAGAATGATTCAGAAAGCTATACTGATGTCAAGGGTATCGAAAATACAACAAACCCAAATCATTAGGAGTGCAGAAAGCATCATAGAAATTCAAACGGAAAAATTACAAAGAAGTTCACATAATATAGGCAAATGGTGAGATGAGAAGAAAATTACATAAAAGGACGAGGTTTTTGTGAAGAATAGTCCAGAAAACCATACTTAGGTCAAAAAGATAAAAAGTGGGGTTAACCCGAGTCATCAGAATCATAGAAAAGGTCGTAAAAATCAAAAAGGGAAAATAATCTATGGTGGAGCCAATGTCGGCCTTCAAGTCTGTTAATGTACGCCCTCGGGCGATGAAATCCAAATCAAATCGAAAAATCCGAAAATATGGAATAAAGATAGTCAAATTGAATATTAGATGAAGGAATCAAAAGACAGGTAGGAGAAAAATCCATGGAAGAATGCATGAAATGCAGACTTATTCAAAAGGATGGATTGATGTGCAAAAATAGCAAAAATTACGTAGAATGCATGAAAATTTACCTACATAGGTAAAGGATGCTAAGAAATGATTTAGGTAAAGATTATGCATGAGTTGGAGCAATAACTAACATGTATGTGCATGAATTGATGACACAAGGGTAATTTAAGTCATTTCAGTGGTCAGATATGATAAATACATGCATGGGGATGATGCATGGTCTAAGATATGCCAAAATGTATGTAAAATGTCAGGAAAATGTTTTTTTCATGAAAACATGTAGAAGATAAGGTCTCAAAAACAATAAAATGATGTAAGCACAATAAGGAAAAAGTACAAGGGCTAAAATGCAAAATTCACGGTGAAAGGTGAAAATCTGGATTGAAATGCATTCAGAAATTTCTATCTTGGTGTGCAGATGATAAATCAAAGTAGAATGTGGCACTAGAGTGTGTGAGAATTGTACTTAGGTAGTTTCTTGAAAACTCAAGGTCTATGTGCAAAATTCACAGAAAAGGTGCAGATCATAGTTAAAATGTGCTCGAAAAGTCTTGTCTTGATGCTAGGATGTAAAATTTAAAGAAATGTGGCTATGTGATGTGACATGTGTGAAAATTGCGCTTTTAGTAATTTCTTGAAAACCTAGGGTCTATTGTGCAAAATTCCCGCATAGGGTGCAAATCTGACAAAAAAAAGTGAAATCAGATACTCATTTTATTGCAAACATGGTTTTTTGATGAGAACTTTATTCAGATAATGATTTTACATGCACATGTGATCAATAAATGGGAGACATATAAAAATGTAACTTGAATTGCAATTAAAACCATCATTAATGATTTAAGAAAAATTTAGGGGCCTAAGTACAAATATTCTTGTCTAGAAAACATTATAGATTGAGTTCAGGGGTTAACTTGCAAAATTTTAGGACCAAAATGTGATAAAAATTAAGATTTTTACATGATCAGTGTAATTATGAATAATTTTAAGGTCTTAAATGCAAATTGTAAAATGGAAATTCTTTTCAAAGAACTCTAGGGGAAAAATGCAAAAGATCAGGACTTAAATGCAAAGAAAACATGATCTGAGGGGCTTAAGTGTGATAAAACATGCATGAATAGGACTGAAAATGGAATTAAAAGTTAAATATGGCAAAATGTACAATATTTACAATGCAATTTTAAAATAGGAAAATTCAGGGGTCACAAAATAAATTCCTAGGACTCATTTGCAAAGAAAACATGAATACAGGGGTCCAATTGTGAAGAAACAAACATTTATGAGACTACAAATGAAATTAAAATTTAAACAGGACCAATCATGCAATATTTACAAAAATAATAAAGGAATGAAACTTATTTAAATCTTTAGGAGTTTAAACACAAAAATACAGGACCTAAGTGTAATTAAAAAGGACCCAAAATTAATAAAAAAGGACCTGGTTGTAAGAAGAAAGCTCCTGAAGGAAATTCTAGGGACCTAAATGTAACGATAATCAAGACCTATGTGTAATTATTGAAAACTAAAAAATATTTTCCTAAATCTAGTTGTTTCGAAGATCGCTGACGGATCGCCGGCGCTCCCACTCCGGCGCGGACTCCGGCTGGCCTCCGACGGCACTGTGACGGTGGGAAGGCGATGGCAGTGGTCGAAGGAGCTTGAGGGCGTCCAAGCGAGCACCTCCAGGAGTGTGGGCTGGACTAGGGAGGCTTGAGAGGCCTCCCCCACCTCGGGCTCCGGCGAACGGTCATCGACGTCGGAGAAGATGACTACGGAGGGAGCTGGCGGCAGGGAAGTCTCTGGGATGGCTTGGCGAGGACTGGAGGGGCGTCAGAGGAGCACGCGGGGACTCCGGGTGATGACGACGGGATCTAGGGCAGCCTAGGTCGCGTCACCCGTCTGGGTCTCCGACGAAGGTTTCCGACGATGTGGAGGCAGCGTTGCAGCAGCGGTGAAGCATGAGAAAATGTTAGGGAAGCTCCATGGGCCCACGGCGGTGCTCCTGGATGTTGCAGGTGGGGTAGGAAAGGTGTGGGTTGCTCCGCCTGTCTCCGGCTCCAACGATGGGTGCAACGGCGACGACGGGAGTCATTTGGCCACTAGGAGGCCAAGAAGTCCTCCTCTGAGCGACGGAGGCCCAAGGAGGAAGAGGGAAGAGATGAGGTGAGACGTCGGGACCTCGTCCCAAGCCGAGAGGCCACCAACCTCACCTCTGATGGTGAACCCACCACCGGAGAAGAAAGGGACAGCGTGACAAAGGGCTATCTCCAGTGAAACACAACCAGATGGCTAAGGGAAGACGCTACAAGCCTAGAGGGATACTGAATCAAAGCGATATGGGAAGGAGAATACCTGGAACAGTCTGAGTGTCCTCCGGAGAAGCTCGAAGGCAGCTCTAGCTGCAGTGGTTCCGGGGATCTTCGGGGCTACAAGTGGGTTGAAGGAGGTACTCTAAAGGTAGGGAATCGATGGATTCACTCTAGATGAGGGGAGTAAAAAGGCTTGGAAGGTAGTTTTCTCCTTCGACGATCTCTCCGTTCTGTTTCTCTCTGTCATTAAAGGGTGGATGGAGCAAAGAGGAATCGTGACATCGTGGCTGCAGTTAGCTAGCTCGTGGGGAAGGCAGTTGGGGAAGGAAGGATGGGGTAGTTGGGTGCAGTTGGCTCGCCGGAATTATTTTCCCAATTTCCCAAAGATTTTAGTTGAAGGGGAATGGGAGATGCATTGGGCCTGTGGTTTGGGCTGGACCTGTTTTCTTTGGGCCTTTGGTTTTTTTTTTAGTTTTTGGTTTTGTTTTAGTGTTTTGGTTTTGTTTTAAGTTTTTTAACTATTTATTTTTGTGATTTTAATTAAATTTTGATTTTGTGAATTTGAAGTTTAATTATTTTTAAATTAAGGTTTTTTAGGGGTTTGAGTTTATTTATGTGATTTTAAGTTAGGGTCTTTTGAGTTTAATTAAACGATTTTAAGTTAGGATTTTTAGGATTTTAATTATTTTAGGGTTTTTGTGATTTAATTAATTTAGGGCTTTTGTGATTTAATTAATTGGTTTTAAATTAGGATTTTCAGGATTTTAATTATTTTAGGGGTTTTTAGGGTTTTTGATTTTAATTTGAGTTTTTAGTTTAAATTAGGGTTTTTGGGTTTTAATTAAGGGTTTTTTAGTTTAATTAGGGTTTTTGGGTTTTAATTGGAATTTTGAGTTTTAATTTAGGGTTTTTAGATTTTAATCATGGTTTTTAGTTTAATTAGGGTTTTTTGGATTTTTATTAAAGTTTTCGGTTTACATTAAGGTTTTTTGGAATAAAGTTTTGGGTTTAAATTAGGGATTTTGGATTTTAATTAAAGTTTTGGGTTTAAATTAGGATTTTTTTACTTAATTAAGTGACTTTAGGGTTTTTTAGGGTTTTGAGTTTAATTTAGGTTTTTCCCCTTGAATTTAAATAGATTAAAGTGGTTTAAATGGATTTTATTTGATTTTGACTTTAATCGGGGTTTTCACTTGATTAATTTGGATTTTAAGTGGATTTAGGTGAATTTTGTTTAATTTTGGTTTTAATTGGTGTTCTACTTGATTAATTAAGGTTTTATGTGGGTTTAGGTGAATTTTGTTTAATTAGGGTTTTAGTTGATTAATTAGGGTTTTAAGTGGGTTTTGGTGAATTTTGTTTAATTTTGGTTTTAATTAGGGTTTTACTTGATTAATTAGGGTTTGAAGTGTTTTAAATGAATTTTATTTGGTTTTGATTCTTAATTATTGGTTTTTGCTTTGATTAGGTTTGTGTGGGCTTCTGTGGGCTTAAGAGTTTAGGGTTAGGGTTTAGGGGTGGTGGTTGTAACCAAACATCTTCTAGAGGAGTTTGCTGTTAAGTGACTGTAAAATCGGAGTGTCTACTGTTGGCTAGCTTCATTTGCACCCTTCCTATCCCATTTCCCGCGTATTTAGCTTTTTAACTCACCCCATCCATCATTCTCCCCGTCGACGGACGACCATTGCCGGTGTGAGGCCCTAGGCCGCTGAGCGCTTGGCCAAGGCTGTCTCGAGGAATCACCCTCTTCCTGCACCCCTCTTTGAGCCTCCCAAGCCCTCACTGAGCTCCGACAGGGTCTCCTGTTGCCGCCATGGTCGGAGGGATTTGCGTAGTCCAGGCAAAAGGCGTGGGGGGATGGAGGAGAGGCCCTTGCATGTTTTCAATCTAGTTTCTCATGTGTTTTCCCTCGTCTGATTTTCCATCTCACTTCCCAAATGATTTCATCGATGTTTTGATGCATGCATTGCTTGGGGAGAGGCGATGAAGGAGGAAGGTCTGAATTCTGTTCCAGTCGCTCGTCCCAATAGCGTGGCTCACATCCACGTGTTCATCAGGGACATTATAGCACCAAACCGGACCAAGCCCCGTTAATATAGCCTCTTATTTGAGTTTTCCTAGTGTTCTTAACTTGTTTGGTTTAACTTGGTCTCTCTTGTGTCTATGCCATGTTTCATTGCTCAAAGTCATTATTTAGGGAGCTTTTTTCTAGTTTTTTTTTATTAAGCATGCCCCCATCATTCGCATGATGTATCGTCCATTTGCCCCAATCTAGGGGTTGGTGTTTTGGATTGGCTATGATGGCTGATCGTCTGGACAGGCCTTGGGGGCACGTTCTAGGCATGTGTACTACTGGTGCACCCGAGATGCATGTCTAACCCAGGGACTATACCTGGCCAAGCTTAGCCTTGGACCCTAATAGACTCCCACCATCTGCATCGTTTTTTGAGTGCACCCTAGATTTATTGCATCACCCTCCATTTATCTAGTTTTAAATCATTTATCATTCATTAGCCACACATTAATCGACGTCCAAGCGCCTATATAGCCATGCATGTGAGTGATAAGTCCAAGAAAGATCGACTCGTTGGGCGTGCGGGCTACCTAATACCTTCCTCATACGTAATAGGAGTCCTTACCCTTTCTTGAGCTCGCAATGATCCATGTATCGCGTCCATTTGGCATGAGTCATTTTAATCTTGTATTTAGTTTAGCTTTTGATTTCCGATATAGTTTTCCTTGTCTTCCCGATTTTAAATAGACTAGGTGGCGACTCCATGTTCTTATCTTTATTTTGTTTTACCTCTTATTGGTGTTTTCAAGTTGTTTTCTCCTTGTCCTCAAATTCACCGGATCTACCATGGCCCTACCGGTCTCCATGCGGTCCCAAACTCATTGAAGTACGGTTTCCCACGCCAGCATGGTCACAGTACCAAACACTACCTTAGTATCTTCGAATTTAACTTCTATTTGAAATTGTTCTTCTTCATCATTTTATTCAAAGAATCCACAATTGTTTCTATTTTGCATTATAATAATAGACTTATAAAATAGAATGTATTGATCCATAATTATGTTAGCTATTTTTCTAATAATGTATTTACTTACACAATTATAAAACTGACTATTAGAATTTCAAGATGTCTTTGAAATCAATTGCCTCGCTAATTCTCCATAATAACAATATGGTAGCAATCAATATATGGGGTGTAACCTTCTTTTATTTCTCATTGTAAAACAATATTACAAAAAATAAATTATTAAGTATTGAAGTATTGAAATCATGAGGTATGCAAGATGATAGCATTATGAAAACTAAACTAATTTTACTAAATAGTTTCCTGGTAAGAAAAACTACATTGCACCAGGACATTCCTTCTTCAAAAATAAAAATGGGAAAAACAAAAAAATCCCTAGGTGACATACAAATGTTTATTCAAGAATCAATTCAAATCCCTAGAGTAGAATCAATTTTATACAGTGGCATACAAATGTTTATCTAATTTGATTAGGGAAAAATTCTCTACGTCTGAATCGATTCAAACATGAACATAAGGAGCTCAACAAAGTTTAAAGAATTATAACAATATAGTGAAGATACACAATAATATTCGATTTTTAAATGTTGCTAGATTATGTCATCAATCGTCGTTGAACCTTGTTGCTGATCAATTGACAAATAACAGGTCTGGCAATGTTGTGGTTGGTAGGAATCATTGAAAGGGAGTAGGGATGGTGATGGTGCTCTGGCCATGATGTCTATGCTACTGCCGCTGGATGTTGAAGAGAGAACCCAAAGCTTCTTACCACTGTTGCCAGTGGATGTTCTTATCGATGTCACAAATGGAAGGAGGTGTGTGTGTGTGTGTGAGAATGTAAGGGGAAGGGCAAACACTGATGGGAGGGGAAGAACGTCTAGTGGGTGTCTAGTGGAAGGAGGGGCGTGATAGAGAGAGAGTGTGTGTGTGAGAGAGAGAGGAGGCTGCTTAGAAGCTTGGAAGGAGAGGAAGGAGGCTGCCAAATAAATGGACATGTTGGCTGTCTACTGGAAGCATAAAGGAGAGGGAGGAGGTTTGTAACGCCCTTAATTCTCATAATAATTTAAAATAATTTAAATTATAAGAAATTAAAAGGTAAATAGAAATATCAACTACCAGGAACCTATATGTGTGGCTACGAGACTCAGGACTACGTGCACTATGCTAAAACCCATCTACATGTTTGTACCTGCAACCTAAAACCATGAAGAATAAACGTGAGTGACAAAAGTCACCCAGCACACATCCACAAAAACAGCAGAAAACAAATCTATATTAATTTTTTCTTGAAAATTATTTCACAAATCATTTTCTTCAAAAACCACTAAGACTAACTAACCAAGTCCAACAACCCGAAAACCATAGCAAATGCGGCCCACACTAGTCAAAATAACAAATAATGCTCTACTAGCCTAAAACCACCAACAAGGCCTTCAATGTCCAAAACCACATACAGTGAGTCAGGAAGCCCGACGCTAGGCAACCAACTCTGACCACAAGCAGCTACCGAAGTACACTACATTGCCACAATGGCACCACGCTATGCAGGAGTGACACCGTCCCGCGATTCTCTCGCCTGGAGAACCCTCACAAAGCCAACCCCTCTAGGAAGGCAGTCCTATCTCTCAAGACGATACCAGCTACAGGGCACATGTCTCACCTGCACTGGCCACTACAGGGTACGCCTCCTCACGACGTCCTCCACATGGTGCTTAGGAAGGAGTGTCATACCTCCACACCTAACAACACCCATGTCTCAGTGTTCACAGTGACAGTAGGAGTGTCATATCTCCCCATCATGTCACAATACACCTCGACTCACGGATCACAACCCTAACCTCGAGATGGCAGTCAGGGAGTCTCATACCTCCAAGACCCAATGACCCTCAGCCTCAGGTATCTTGGTCCTTGACCTAAATCAGAGAGACACGCCCGACCATCCGAAAATGTCGTCACATTCCCTGATCCCAGTGACACAGTTTTATGGTGTCTTAGCTTGCACATAGAAAACCAGGAAAACTATTTTCCAAAATGGGCCAACTCATCTCTTTGAAGACCATTTTCAAACCATTTTATATCTTTGGAAACTCATTCAAAACTTCGACAAAACGGCACATCAGTTGTCCCACAAGATCACCATTGATGGCCCTCGACCCCATCTCAAATGGGCAAAACAAACTAATCCAGAAAACCCACAGAAATCACATTTTATAAAACAATTGGACCTTAATTCAACATACTGAAATGGGCTCGGTATACCGAAATCTCTTGGATTGAAAGACTGACTAGAATTGGTCGATCGAAATAGGCACAAGCACCCAAAATGGTAGACCAAAAATCAGATCGGTCAATCAAACTACGACACAATGGTCAACACTCATAGCCAAAGACAGTAGGCCGAGAAGATCTGGCCGACAAAATTTTGACCAGATGACCTAATTTGACAAAAAAATGACATACCAAAAAAGTTTGGTATGTCGTTTTACGGCCCAAGGCACCAACCTGCAAGATCGTCCAAGATGAAATTAAGGGGCGGACTCCCAAAACAAGCACCACAAAATCCAACTAAAATATATATTGTAGACCCTCGAGTCTACACTAAATTCACACAAACAAAACCAAAATCCATTCATCATGCAAGGAGAAATAAATTCGAGAAGCCACAGGAGTCAAAAATGGCCTAAAACCACCCAATGCCATTAATGACCATAAATACTACCATAAATTATTATAAATTCATAATAAATTCTAGGAATGTAAATTTACCTAGATTTCATGCATTCTTATCATTTTCTACCATTTTCATGCTTTCTACAACACAGGGTGAGGTGCGTACCTGAAAATAGCCTCTAGCGACCCAACTCGCTCTCCAACTGACCACCGACGGCCACCAACGACCAACAAGCCTCCCACACATCCTTATGTTCTCCACGCACTGCCACGTGCCACCTCTAGCCATCGTTGACCTCTAGTTCACTCACAGGCACCACTGGTAGAGGAAACAGGGGAAAGACAGAGGGAGTGAGAGAGAGAGATGGGGGAGAGGAGAGTGAGTGCGTGGGAGAGAGACGGGAGTGGAAGAGGAAGGAGAGAAGTGAAGGAGGTTGCTGCGGTCATGAGGGAGAGGGAGGGAAGGAGGAGGCATGAGGAGGAAGAAGAAGGAGGAAAAGAGTTACTCATGCACTAGACAAGCGTTGAGCTTATAAAGCTATGCAGTAAAGTAGTTGGACGAGTGTACACCCTGCACGAGCCCACCCGCAAGCACCAAGCATGACCAACAACTAGTCCCACCCATTGTCCCACCGACACATGTGGGCCCACACAGACCCACTCACGGGCCCACAGGCACAATGCTATAATGCACAATGCCAACCATGTATAGGAACACACAAACAAGAGTCGACCCACGAGACCCAAGTCCAAAATCACAAAATCACACAAACAGACCTCGAAACAGTAACACCCATTTAAGGATAAATTCATTAAAATTTAAATAATTACAAAATAAATTTACAGGTATTACAAGATTGTAGAACAAACAGGAAATTTTATTTGTAGATTTGAGGGCATTTTTGTCTTTTAACACACATCCATGAACCAAAATCCAAACTGAGTCCTTATCTTGTCAAACATGCTTCTATCATTTCCCATAAGCTTCTATAATTTATGTTAAAAGTTAGTTTCTAGCAAATGAGCCAAAAGCAAACTTCTCCTATAAGTCTTGCCAAATGAACCCTAAATGCGTTAAAAGGAAATGTCCCATAAAATAAGTAGACTTGTAAGGAGGAGGGAAACAACTCTTTGACAAGTGATACTAATTAAATATAATACATCACAAACTAAAAGACAATGAATCTTGGATTGTTAGGTAACATTTAATTTAGGGACAGTTTGACAAGACTTATGGGAGAAGTTAGCTTTAGGTTCATTTGCAAGAAGCTAGTTTTTGGCATAAATTATAGAAGCTAGCTTCTATGAAAAATGGTAAAAACATGTTTAGCAAAATAAGGACCAATTTTGGATTCTAGTTTACCCATTTGTGTTAAAAGACAAAAATACCTATGAAGTAACCCCACTTTCAACCTCTCTCTCTCTCCTCAACTTTTGATCTTCAATCTCAGAAGGAGCAACATACCTCTGTCGTGGCAGGCAACCTCCAGCTAAATCAGGTGGATCAAAAGGAGTAAGTAACCTCTGTCGTGGCAAGCAACTGTCGATTTAATTAGGCGAATCAAAAGGTGCAAGCGACCTTCGATTAGATTAGGTGGATATAAAGGAGTTGGCGGATTGGAAGGAGCAGACAATCTCATCTCTATGGAACGATGGATGGGGACGGTGAAGTGGTGGCCGACGGAGGTGGGAGGGGCAGATGACCTCATCTCTCTAGAACGGTGGCTGAGGACAGTGAGGTGGGAGGAAGGGGACGGTGGCGAAAGTGGGAGGAAGGGGACAATGGTGAAGGTGGGAGGAGTAGACGACCTCATCTCTCCAAAGATCCTCGTCGGGGGGTTGGTGAGGTGGCGACGGAGGTGGGAGGAAGGGGACAGTGGAGGAGGTGGGAGGAGCAAATGACCTTATCTCTTTAGAGATGCTCATTGAGGGG
>JAMKQA010036842.1:0-21274 GCA_024699735.1 Posidonia australis | reverse complement strand
AATGATGTTTTCCATGAGATATTGAAACATGGTTTATGTGTATGAATATGGACCCATGTGAGGGGTGATTGCATGGTACAAAGACCATGAAAGAATGTGTGGGTTTAAAGACCATAGGTAATGATTTGATGCATAATGCATGTGATTTACAAAGAGTTTTATGAATGGAAAATGGTTTTGATAAATGTTTTGAAAAGTGAAATTACATATGATTTTAAAGAGATTGATGGAAATTGTTGGATCCACAATGAAACCAGGACTTGCCGACGAGGTAGTAATTCTCTAGAGATGTCGAGGACGTGTCTGGTGCATCTTTTCGAGCCACGTTTGCCGCACATAGGTCTGGGTGATTAGTTTTATTTATTTATTTCAGTTATTTAGATTCTTTTAGCTACTCTTGGGTAGTTCTTGTACTGTTGGGTAGCACTGGGGTGTTACAATTTTCCTTGGGGTGCATACTAGGTGACTTTAGTCACTCATACGTTTTTCCTCGTGTTTTTTTGATTTGCAGGTGCTAGCATGCAGACGTGTAGCATAGTGCATGTAGTCTGGAGTCTCTTAGCCGCACACACAGGTTCCTAGTAGTTTGATATTTACTGTTTGGCTTTAGTTTTCCCATAATTTAATTTGTTTAAATTATTGTGGAAAATTTGAGGCGTGACAGGTATGGGCAAAACTTATTTTTGTCGTAGTTTGTTCTTTCAGGTCTTCGAAGTGGGAAGTTGATTGCTTGGGCTTTCACCATTTCCACAAATATTTCAGCCAGTGTGATTGGAATAGGAGGATAGCTTGTGCATTTTGGTCCTTTCGGTTGCTACTATAGAGTTGCATAATAGTGGTTGCTGCTGTTGTTGCCATTTCTTTTGGAGTGGTTGTCATTTTGCCAATAATTTTGCATCTAAAGAGGCTAATCCCACTACTTCTGCTTCCCAACTTGAACATGATACATTGTCTCAATGTTGCCCTCTATTTCTTGGAATTTTTTGCATTTGAATTCATGGACATTCTCCTTCACAGAAGTGGCTACCTCATAGAGTGAAGCCATAGAAGGACAATATGCATTTGGCAACCCTCTTTTCATTGGTCCGGTTGTGTTTGCAATCAATGTTTAGACAACTTTCCTTTCTAGAATTTCAAGTCCCAATCTAGCAGACATATCTCGCTAGCTATTTGCAAAAGTGACCAATTCTTCACTTGGCTTCATGCTCTCTCTACTCAAGTCATGAAAAGTTTGCTTCAAAATGATCTTGTGTTGATAGTTTGTCAAGAAGAGGCACTCCCTAATCTTGTCAAAGCTACTAAGTCATCTCTGGAGAGTTAGGAACCAATCAATGGGTTCACCTTCTAATGAATAAAAGAAGATCAATGATAAGTCCCAAGTCATGAAAGTATGGAGTTAACTTCATTTGAAATTGGATGATGTATCTATGTGGATTGATGATACTATCAAACATCGAAGTCTTAGGGTACTTGAAGTCAGGAGGAAGCTAAAATGGTGGAAATCGACTCATGTCAAAGGTTGGGGGAGCTTGTGTTGGAACCCTTAAAGAATTCAAGATTTTCCTACTTTCTACTAAATTATTGAATTCACCATGAGCTTGACTATCGCCTACATGTTCATCCCTAGTTTATGTAGCTGAAAAGGAACTTAATGATGAAAATTCTACTCTGGTTGACCGGAGAAAATGGATTGTCTCTTTCTATATACTCGCTATATGGTAGTTGTTGTGGTTGTTCAAAGAACAAAGGGTTGGCCCTTATTTGAAGTTCTTCATTTAGGTCATTTCTCTACCTTTGGTGTTCGATATTCGTTGGTGTATTTCCAAGCTGTCCTTGGTATAGACCTTTAGGGATGTGGTTTGTGATGAGCCTTCATAGTCTTTCATTAGGGTGGCATTGACCTTGATGGTGATTATTATCTTGTATATTTGGAACCCTAGATGGACCAAGGTGGTTGATGTCAGTGTAAAGGAAGCTACACATGGCTTGATATTGGATCTAGTAGAGATCCTATCCTTCTCTGGTGGTTGGATGGAATTCAAAATGGGTTCTTCTTGGGGCATGCTAGCTATATCTAATTGATTGCTCTTGGATTCAAACATTTGGCTTAGCTTCCCTCTTGATCTGGCTTAAGTTTGATGCAATAAGTGTAAGACACAATACAAATAGCGTCTAACGTAAGACGCTAACATTGCTACGTTTAACAACATTGTCAATCTTCCACTACTCCATAGTCGAATGGGTCAATGCAAACAACACCCAAATCTTTTTAAAATTATCACTGGAAACCTGCACGACTCCTTGGTGCGTGGAAACACACGAAGAATCCCGATACAGTCATGGCAAAGACGGTGAATCCAAGGAAGGAGACTCGACTCGGAAACACCAAATAAGGATAAGGAAAATGGAGTCGCCAACTAGTCTTTTATTGGAAAGACAAGGAAAACTAAGATGCATATGAATGCAAGAAAATGATGCAAATGAATGCGTATGTGCTCCATACCTAATGGATGCAACACTTAGCCATTGCAGGCCAGAGAAAGGGTAACAATTATTGTTACACATGGGGAAGGTGTTATGCACCTTCATACGTCCGAGAAACTCATTCTTTCTAGTCTGCTGCGCTTGCTACGAGACTAGATGCAAATCTATGCTTGCTAAACCTAGATTGTGCTCAAAATCATGTTAAGGTGAATACAAAATCATGACAAGATGGGTATGCAAAGTAAGTGCGAAAATTGCGAAGAAATCGACACAGCATGTCAGAATAATGACACATGAAATGACAAAGAAAATCACATGAAATGACGATGTTTTTGACGAAAATGATCCGAAGAACTATGCAAACATCAAGACAATCAAACGTGGCATTTACTCAAGTCATCGGAATTATGGAAAATGTCATGAAAATCAAAATGGGGAAAATAATCTGCAATTGGGTCAATGTAGGCATTTAAGCCAATTAATGTACAACCTCGGGCGATGTAAATCCAAATCAAATCATAAAAAAAATCATAAATGCGGAGTAAGGAAAATCAAACCGGTGTCAAGCAAAAGAATCTGGAGTAGACCAAAGAGAAATCCAAGGAAAATCATATGGAAAACAAGCTTTAATGAAAATGGCATGAAATGATATGCATGTGAATAAATGTGCATGTAAATGCATCTAAATGTGTGGAAAATGCTCAGGAATTATTTACACAGGAAAAATATGCATGATTTAGTGCAAAAATGACATGCATGTGCATGAATGGATGTCATGGGGGCAATTATGTAATTTCACATGGCTAAATGTGATAAAGGTGTGCATACGAGTGATGCATGGTCTAAGTGTGTGCACCATGTGTGAAAAATGTCAAGATAATATTATTTACAAGAAAACATGATGGAAACAAGATTCTAAATGCAAGAAAATGATGTAAACATGGGACATCACAAGTACGGGGGCTAAAGTGCAAAATTCACAAAGAAACAGCAAATCTACTTGGAAAACTTCACAGAAGTTAGAGAACAGAAAATTATGACATGAATTAAGGTGAAAATACATTTTGATGAGAAATGGATGTTGAAAAATCACATATTGCAATTTTAAAGAAATTTATGAACTAAAGTGCAAAATCCAAAAAAAGATGGCAATCATGATTGAAAACTATTCAAAAAGTTTCAGGAGAAAGTTTAGATCATGAATTAATAGAAAAATGTGGCATTAAAGTGCGAAATGTGTGAAATTTGCGTTCTAGTGTTTTCATGAAAGTTTAGGGTAAGATGTGCAAAATTTACATGTGTGTGCAAATGTGATCAAAATACAGAATCAGAAGTCATTATAGATTGAAAACATGATTTTGTCATGAATACTTTATTCATGTGACAATTTACAAACATGCATGATCAATAAATGTGCAAAGTGTGAACATGTGGACTAAAATGCAATTAAAAACCCAAATCAATGATTTAAGTGCTAATTAAGGGGTCTGGATGCAATCTATCTATGCTCAGAAACTATATTTGATGAAGTCCAGGTTTTCATGCAAAATCTCATGATCAAAATGCAATGAAAAACAAGTTTTATACAGTGTAATTGTGAATTATTTTAAGGTTCTGGATATAAATTTCACAAAGGAATTCTTGTGTATTAAAAATTCTAGGGCAAAACGAAAATGTCCAGGACTTAATTACGAGGAAAACATGATTTAGGAGTTTAATTGTGATGAAACAAACATTTACTGAGCTAGTCATGAAAAGACAAAACATTCAAAGGACAACATGCACTTTTTACAAGAAAATAAAAGAAACAAAACTTTATTTATAACTACAGGGGTTCAAACACAAAATGTCAGGATCCAGACGTAATGACCTAAGGGCCTAAGTGTAACAATCAAAAAACTTACGGACCTAAACTAAATTATTGCCATTCGAAGATCACTGGCATTCTAGTCTCTGACGCGAGGTCCGACAAAGCGTTGGCGATGGCACAGCGGCAAAGAGGCACGAGCGAGAGTCAGAAAAGCAGGAGGGAGGTGCAAGGAGGCTCCGTGGGGTGTTGAGCATGGTCGGGGCTGCCTGAGGTGCTCCCCCCATCTCGGGCTCTGGTGAGGTGGTCTGTCAACATCATGGAAGACGACGGCGAGGTGGCTGTGGTAGACCGATGGCGAAGAGGCACAGGCGAGGACTAGAGAAACATTGGAGGACCACAAGAAACCTCCCAAGAGCTGTGGGGGAAGCTAAGGCTAGTCGAGGAACTCCAACCATCCTAGGAGCTTGGGGTGGGTGCGAGTGAGCTTGGGGCGGTGTTGTAGAGGAGGAGGTAGTCGAGTGGAGTCATGGGAGCCTTCGGCGAGCCACGGGGAGGTTTCCAGAGGTGGCGGTTCAGGCTGGGCACGATAGGAGGTCTTCACCTGCTCAATGGGTTCCATGACGGAGGGAGGTGGCTGCAAGGCCATGCCGGTGTGCCCCTGGCCACAGTAGGCCAAGGGATTCCCTCCGGAGCGATTGGAGGCTCGAGAAGGAGGAGGGGGATGAGGGAGAGACACCAGGAATCTTACCCGTCTGAGAGGCCACGAGCGTCGCCGAAGGTGGTGAGCCCACCACCAGAGAAGAAGAAGGTGACGCACAGGGGACGATAACTCCAGCGAAACTCTACCCAAAAGACACGAACAGACCCGACAAGACTAAAGGAAAATTATTCGAGATTAAATGGGAGAGGATTACCTGAATGAAGGCTAGGTTGTCCCTCTCGCCGTTGCTATTGACGGCAGCATCCTCCAGGCGTTGTCGCTCTGATGATGGAGGCGTGGGGGTTCTGGGTTCGCCAAGGATTATTGGAAGAGGTTGTGAGTTAGGATTTTTGATGCGGATTCTCTTTGGGTTTCAAAAGATGGCCCCCTTCAGTTGGTGGCATGGCCCCCTTTATATGTCGGTAGAGTCCTTCGGTGTCGTTGATCCCCTTCTCCAGGAGACGAGGAGAGTTGGATGCATGCATGAGCTGGATGGCAGTTAGGGCGTAGCCGAAGATCACACGTAGATTGATGCTGATGGAGAAATCAGAACTGGCAATATCGGTGACTGCCTTTAGACGTGGAGGAGAAGATGCATGCCTAAATTATTTTTTTGCATTCCTAAGTTTTTGATTGAGGGTTGAATTGAAATGATGTGGGCTTTTTGTGGGCCGTGGAGGTGGACTTTGAGGTTTTAAGGTTTGAGGTTTTGATTTTAGGGTTTTGGAATTGGTGATTTAGTTTGGATTAGGTTTTTGTGATTTTAATTAGGGGTTTTGGGTTTTATTATTTTAATTTTTAAATGGATTAGATTTAGGTTTAATGGGTTTAAAGGGATTAAGCCTTTGGGTTTAAGTTTTAAATTTGATTAATTGAGGATTAATCCAAATTTTGATTTAATTGATTTTTTACTTGATTTAATTGGTTTGATTAAGGATTTAATTCAAATTTTGATTTAATTAGTTTTTTTACTTGATTTAGGTTTTGGTTAGGTTTAATTACCTTTGGTTTTTAATGGTTTAAGTGGATTTTACTTGATTTTGATTTGGATTAAATGTTTTAGCTTAGTTAATTTGAGTTTTAATAACTTAAGTGTGACATCTGGGCCTGATTATCTATTTTTAATTATAAACCATGTAATTAAATTGTAATATTGTATAAATGATTTATTAATGGATAATCTATTGTTTCTAATGATTGTGAGCTTGTGGTTGGCTCTCTGTACACCTTTTTGTGACTTGGGACCAATGTGGGGTCTGATTTGAGGATGCACAGTGTCTCAGATTACGTGCCTATCTTTTCTTCTTTTATTTCCTGCTTTTCTCTCTCTCTTTTCTCTCTCCTTCACGAGCCATCATCCTGTCTTCTTCTTTTTCTCTTTCCCCACCCGTGCCACCACCAGCCAGCGGCCCATGCCTCCCTATCACTTCTAACACAATGGACGGCTGCCGCGACGTGGGAGGAGGAGAGGATAAAGAGGGGCAGAGGCGAATGGCAGAGGAAGGACTGAGATGTGAGGGAGAAGAAGGAGAGGAGCAACGACGCACGTAGTGGAGGTAGAGGTTGTCCGTGTGGTTTGCCAACAATGGAGCTTTGCCGGGGCTGCGCTAAAGTGTGGGGAGAGTTGCCGGTGTGCGGGGAGGCTCGCCGGAGAGGTACGCGGCCCCTCTTTCTCCTCCGTTCTCTTCTTTTCTTCTAATAAGTTAAATGCATGAAAATGACGAAAAATGCATGTAAAATCGTAGAAAAATAGTGGAATTGATGGGAATGAGTTGAAATGCATGAAAACATAGATATCACGCGATTAGGATTGAAATTTGTAGGAATATACATGTTTTTGGGATAAGGGCTACAATAGCCGTTTTTGAGCTCCATCCCTTTGTGACTTTTGTGTGGATTGTATAGTATATGGATTGATCAATGGTTTGTGGGATTTTGATGTAGACTCAAGGGTCTATACCCCATGATTTACTTGCATTTTATGGTGTTTGTTTGGGGGGTCTGCCGGAGGCTCCCAGTTCCGACGAACGCGTAGCTTGAAACAGGGGAGGTGCCATGGTTTTGATCAATTCGGCATGCCAAATTGAATTCGGCATACCGAATCTCTATCAGATTAAGCCAAGATACCTGGTTTCGGTAGGCCGAAATCATCCTATAGACCGAATCAGGGATTTTTAGTATATCGAAAATGTTTGGTATACCGAACCAGGGATTTTCGATATACCGGATCTAAAATACGGTCTACCGATTTTCCCTGGCCTTGATATATATAAATGTGATTATAAAATGAAAAGGGAAGGTTTTAATAAACAATAAGTATTTGTCAATGATGTATTTCCCCATGCAAATGGTATGGAGGAATTTGGAACCCAAATAAGCGGATTTGGGTATGGTTTTGGATTTTAGACCCTATAAAAGAATAAAATGGTTGATTATATGTGGTTTTTGGCATGAGACCCAATTTATGATTTTAAAGCATGGTTTTCATGAATTGAGTTGGGACCCCTTAAGAGGGTCAAGTATTGCATGGAAAATAGATTCCTATAATGAAAAAAGAAGAAGAATGAAATGGAAATGGTTTTGTAAAGAAAAGCTTAAAGAGTTTTGAAAATGAAACACTAATAATGTGTTAGGAAATCACGGGGGTTGGTGTCGACAATGTGGTAGGAGTATGAGGCTCCAATGAAACCAGTTGCCAGACACGACTATGGTTGCCGAGCTTGAGATGGTGTAGGCTGAGCCTGAGTCGTTGAACCTAGTTGTTTGGGTCACCGAGCTCGTGACGGTGTAGGCTGAGCCTAGGTATTGAACCTAGTTATTCGGGTCACCGATAGTGTAGGCTGAGCCTAGGTTGTTTTACCTAGTTGTTCGGGTCTCCGATGGGGCATCAGACAAAGACGTATTCCCGTGCATATATGAAAAAGATTGAGGTCGGTTGGCTAGGGCGGTGGCATCCCGCACGGGGAGTTTCACCACGGCAGTGTAGGGAGGTAGGGGAAATGATGTCCTCGCCTACTGCTTGTGTGCCTTATTACCCCTGATCAAGGTAACATCAGTAAAGAAAAGTGGAAATGAATAAAAAAAGAATGTGATTTTAATAAATGAAAAGAAATTTGGTTTGCCAGGGATTAGACTTATGAATGGTCCTAAAATCCTAGGATAAAATAAGAATTTCGTGCTTTTACTAGTTACCAGCGAGTATGTATGGCTTTGGTTTTTGAGCTGAGAGGCATTGCGTTTTAGGTTGGATCTGGTTAGAAATATGAGTTTTGAAAGTGATTTTGGTTTTAGGAAAGAAATCCCAAGTATTGAAAAAGGACATGTTTTGGAAAATGATTTCCAAATGTTTTCAAAAGAAAATGCAAAATGTGTGTTTCTGAAAGAGAATATGATTTGGAATAGATTTCCAAACGTTTTGAAAAGAAAAGAAAGATGGGTTTTGAAAAGAGTTTGGATTTAGGATTAAATTCCCAAATGATTTCAAACAAAACGAAAAAGGGAATGATGTTTTAAAAGGAAAAGTGGATTTTCAAATGAAAACCAAACTTTGAAAATTAAAAAGCTGAGTTTTAATGGTTTTACAGAGATTTTGTGGTTTTGTGTGTTTAAGGGCGCGTACTGGATGACTTAGATGCCACTCACACATGCTTGTTTGTTTTTCAGGTGCAGTTTGGGTGCAGTCGAGTTCCAGTGTCGGAGTCGGAGCCTCTAGTTGCACATTGTTTCCTAGAGGTGAGCCTTAGTTACAGTTATTTAATTTTACTGTAATTAGTGTAATTTTACTGATGATACTATGATTTAGATAACATGTCCAGGCTCAGGGCATTACATTAAGTGAGTTTCAATTTTAATTTGGATTTTAATTAAGGGTGGGTTTAATGGATTTAAATGGATTTAAGTTTTGGATCTGATTAATTAAAGGTTAATTCAAATTTTGACTTAATTTGTTTTGGACTTGGTTTAATTAAGGATTTAATTGGTTTTTTACTTGATTTAGGTTTTGTTTAGGTTTTTTTACTTAATTACCTTGAGTTTTTAATGGTTTGAATGGATTTTACGTGATTTTAGTTTGGATTAAATGTTTTAGCTTAGTTAATTTGAGTTTTAATAACTTAAGTGAGTTTCAATTTTAATTTATATTTTAGTTAAGGGTTTTTTGCTTTGATTGGCCTAGATTAGGTCAAAGTGGACTTGTGTGTGCCTAAATGGACTTTCATGAGCCTAAGTGGGTTTAGGTTGAGTTAGGATTTTGGGTTTGGTGATCACAACCAGAGCAACTTTCCATAGGAGTCTACTGTCAAGTGACTGCAAAATCGAGATATCTATAATCACAGACCTATCATAGACCTCTGGTACATCATCCTCATCTCCTTGTGATCAAATCATTCAAATATTGACTAAAAGCAAGCATAGTTGCAACGATTGGGTCTAAAGAAAACTGACAATGTAAGACGCTAGAAATATAGTGTCCAACGTTAGACACAACAATTCCTGTGTCTATCACTTTAAGTTGCTAAATGAACTACTTCAAAGTTGTCAACTATTCTTCCACTGATTTTGTAGGAACTTACTTTATACAAACAAATCCCAATGTTCTTACAAACTATTTACAGACTTATGGGACTATATTGACAAAGATCTTGAAATCACAACAATTTTCCTTTTTTTTTATTACATTTTCCTTCTTTTTTTATCTCTCTCTCTTTGATCTTTTTTTTCTTCCTAATTTTTTTCACTAATAAATGGAATGGATTACAAGGGTCACACTTGATTAAAAATAAACTTACAAAGGATTTTGTATCCTAATATAAAAAAAATGAAAATCAGACCACAAATGACCTGTTTAAAATGCTTGCTCAAATACTCATCTTGTAACATTGATTATTCTCCACACAAAAAAAGCTAGGAATCAACAGAAAAATAAACAATGTGTTAAACGCATAAACGGATGCATCCAATGTAGGATGTAGATTAGTTAGTGTTCAACACCCCTGTTTCATAGAACTACACATAAGCACTTCCAAACAAGTGCTTAAAGGTTTGATTTAGGTTTTTGTTTTATTATTAGTGTTTTAAAACCTGTGTGGCTCTCAGGGTGCCTTGGGCTTGGGTATGGCTTTCATCAAAGTAATCTATGAATCGTCATACATTGGGTAAAAATTCCATTTCTTTGGTACTACCCCTACCTCAACTCTTGAGGATCTTTAGGGAGCCTTGAGTATACTTCGATCCTTATCCCATAGAAGTAGAGCCCAGCATACTCAATATTGATTAGGTCTCTTACGTATCAAACACACAAACCACAACAAACCATAGACGGGGGAGAAGGACTACAATTCTTAACTTGAGATTCTAATTTACTTTCGCAAGAGTCAAGGGAGAGTAGAGTGACCCTTGTGAAAGCAAATAACAATACAAATACCTTTCTTAAGTCTTTTGCAATAGGAGTGCTTGGACTTAAGTGGTTATTTGTGTAACCTAATAGAAGACACAATCAAATTAGTACCCAATAAGGGCCATGCAAGTCACAGAAAAAACACTTCGATTTTATTATTTGGATTTTGAAAAACACCCAAAGATCAAGACTCTGGTCCCTATAGTAGAGCCGATCACCTCACACTTTAGTCCATGGGCCAGTTATACAAAGAGAATAAAGGAAAAGTTTGAAAACAGAATGATTTCTGTTCAAATGTGTAAGACACAGAATACATTGTGTCTTATGTAAAACGCAACAATCTCAACGTTTAACACTCTGACAAATTTTTTTAAGAAAAACCTATATTTTGTAGTCAAGTGCCTCTACTCCGAAGAAACAAAACCAAATGAGAGGTGGTTGCATGCACTTTTAAGCATATAAAACCTTCAAACAAGCAAGGAGTCATGGTGCCTCAAAATACTAAGAGAAATTTCACCACGAGGCCGAAATCCACTGAATGAAAATAAAATTGCAAGGAAATGAAGAAGAAAGAAGAGAATGGTGCTCACCTAACATGGGGGCACTTTTAATCATCTCACCGTCATCGCCAATATGTGAATATGGGATTTTTGGCGGAAGCATTTCCATTTATGCATTTGGTCACCTTGCTTGTGTCCCTTTGGTTGTGCTCGACTCCTCTACTCCATGGATGATAAAGTTGAAGTAATCACCACTCTCGGTTTCCTTTTGCTAACCCTCGAGACACCTAGGGGATGTATTATTGATGTGGATTCAACTACCTTAGAACAACACTATCACTGCCTATGGATGTCTGCACCGATGAGCTTCTTTTCCCTCTTCTTTACCCCTTTTTAATTTGTAGACTTTTTGCACAAAATGCAAGATGCCAATGTGGTCAGAGACAATAAAGACTTAAACTCTATTTTCCTCTCTTCTTTTCTAATTTTCTCACAAATCCTTCACTTTAAATGGCTCTCAAATTCTCTAGAATTTCTCCTTTAAATTTTTCTCGAAATTCCGGTATGTGTGTGCCTCACTCTCTGAGTGTGTTTGTCCCCCACCCAAAGGCTAGGGTACCCATGTATATATAGGGGCATGAAAGAGTAAAGAAATGGCAAGACATCTAAAATTGGCAAGGTTATCTAACTGTAGTTGAGAATTACCATATCTAGGGTGTTAAACATAGGAATCTTGGCATTCTATATAGAACATAGGGATTCTAGCATTTTACAAGCCTCAGACACCCAACTACATTAATGAATGAATATTCCTCCAATTAATGGGCAATAAAGAACGATCAAAGCCTGATTAAGGCCACACATGATCAAAGGAATTTTCCTTAAATGAAAATAATTTAAATTCAAATTATTCCAAAAAAGGAAAAAAAGAAAAAAAAAAGTGGCCAATTATTAGGTGTAAAATGTAGTAGAACATGTGTCTAATGTAAAACGTAGAGGATTTAATGTCTTACACACTCAAGCCTAAAACTTGCCAAATTTGGGTGCCAAGTCAAATGTACTCAAATGAGTCATTTAATATGTTAATAAAGACTTCTAAATATGGCTAAAAGACTTGTTTAAACGGATAGGAATTTAATGTGAGTCCAGAAAAGGAAGGTTTCACTGATTTGGATAGGAAAATGGCCTGGACATGTAAAATGCTAAGATTCCAACGTTCAACTTAGAACACGTATATTGCAGCATTTAACATTAAATGCTGGCAGTCATGCGTCTTACAGCCTGGTTTGGTAAATGAGCATTAATGAAGTGCTTTAGTTGAGAGAAAATGTCTCTAAGGTTGAATACATCATGTTATGGTGTGATAAGACTTGAGAGGAGTGCCAAAATGGGATTTCTACAGCCAGGACTACACCCAGGTCACCTAGGGACTCTACCCTTGACATTGCTAGCGCACAATTCGACAACTATGACCTCGAACTCACACCTGACCCTTCAAAGGTATCAATCATTCCTAGTCCGCCAATACGATCTTACAACACTCGTGGCTTCTACAACTTGGCAACCACAACATTAGACTCATACCTGACCCTCTAGAGGTATCAATCATCCTTGGTCCACTAGTACGATCCTGCGATTCTTGTGGCTCCTACCAAAAATCATGGGAAACATTGGACCTCATCCTAGCAATTATTCTCTACCATGTAGGAATATCAGTCGTCCCTGGTCCACAGATTAGAAGCATTAGCCTTTTGATCCTTCAAAATCTTGGAAATCATTTTCCAAAATCCTTTGCAAATCTTATACATTTCTTTTCCAAATAATTTTTTGCAAAATCATTTTGAAAACTATTTTAAAATTATCTTGAAAACATTGCAAAATATCATGTAAAACTCGACACAAAAAGGTAATCCAAAATCACAAAAGCGAAACCTAAAAGTACCACTAAAACACTCCACAAAACCCACTAGAACCCACCATTGCAAGGGACACGTGGCTAATACATGCCCTTGGCCTGCACGTCCAAAACATGCAGGCAATACACACGTCCTATACGTGCCTTAGGTAGAACAATAGATCTAAGGGCGTAGGCATGTGTATTCTGTCCTATAAAGGGGGTAAAACCTACAATAATGGAGAAACGAAAACAAAAAACTTGGGGAGATGAGAATCCAAATCATAAATCACACATTCATGCATCACACAACCTGATTCATCGAAGAATTGACTAGAAACCACACAAATGGGATGGGTTCAATCAGGTAACCCATCTCCTACGCATACACTATCGTAACAACACAATCCCACTCGTGAGATCCCAAGCACAATCCACACCAAAGACCTTATATTAACAGAAAAAAAAAATAACCTCTGGTAGGACACGTATGGTTCATCGATGATCAATCCTCGATGGTGGCAATAGATGTAGATGGCACGCTTAACCTACATAGACCATGGGTGTTACGATCATGCAATTGAGTACTGAAACAGTGTGCTTGGTAATTGTATCTTTAAGTATTTGGATCTGGTGCATGTGTTTCAGTACTTGTCATTGTTGGGACATCCAAAGTCAATTAGCCATCTAAGTTTGTTTTATTTGGCTAAGCAATCCATGTGTTATCATTGGGCAATCCAGGTAAAACTTCAGGAGCGTCTTAGTTTAGATATTTAGTTGTAGTGGATGCACGGTCCTCCCTAGTAGCATTTGTTTCTACACACATGTAGCAATTTGTTTTATCTAGTTAATCAAATGTTCTAATTTTTAGATTCTAAAGTAGGTGTTTGGATTTGCTTGATATTGAAATTTGAAACGTTAGCCTAGTTCCTATGGAGGCTTGTTGACCTTTTGTTTAATTCTAGCTCCTATCCAAGACTAATTTAGATTTCAATAATAGTGTGAAGAAGATTCGTTATCATGATGTTGGAATTGCAAGACCTTCAAGCAAGTGGTCTAAGGATTTCATTTCTTGCAAAATTGGCGATTGTGCTGGGCATAGCTGCCACCATTACAGTTGCGTCCAGCCTCCTTAAGTGGCCAAATCCAGGTTCATCATTAGACTCCCTGTCATTGTTGAGATTCTGTCGTGTTTAGGTACACCAACATCTGCTGTTGGCTTCACATTTACATCATTTGGATACAACATTGTTCTCCGAGAGTATACTCTCTGCTTAACATTCCTTTTCTGCTTAACATTTCTGAAGCCAATGCGTGATTTTTTGCATGATATGATAGGTCCAATTAAACACACTTGACGATTTTGGTTTTTCATTTGGGACTCTACAACTTTGGGTTGAATACTGAGACATGTATGGACAATAATTCATGGAAAATGTGTTGCAGTTGGGTCTACTTTTGGTTGCCCATGGTTGCTGGATGTGGACTTTTCATCAGTGAAGAGGTGCTAAATGTTTGGATCTGTCCTCTCTACTAGTACCCTCTATTATACCAAGTCAATCCAATAATCCTTACATATATGTTTCTTAATATTGTTTTTTTCGTAAGTGTTGTTTGCTCGGAGGTTGTCTAATTATTTATATTTGTGGTTGTACTTTGTGGTCCCTAAGTCATCACCGAAGAGTTTGGTTCATGTCATGTGATATAGGTTGGCATATCTTTAGCTCGAAAGCTTACTCTTGATGGAACTTGGATCTTGTTTTCCCAGTCACTTTCAAGCAATGCCCCGTATATCATTTCTACAGTGCTTTGGGTTTGCTGGCAATTTCTTCTTTTAGTAATTTGATGTTCACATTATAGATTATGTCAAAGGACTTTATCATGTTTGAAGTTCAGATAGAAAAATGATCATCGTATTTTATATCGACCCAACGTAGAAAAACTCAAGTAGAGTGCATGATGGGCTTTTTCATTTAGCAAAATTACTTCTAGTATGACTTTAATTTAGGTTCAGCTTGCTGTATCTCATTCTTGAAGATAAAATGTCATTTTAGTGAACAATAATTTGCATCAGCTTGAGTTGGTTTGGCTGTTCCAGTTTAAGAAGTTTTCTCAAATATTTGAACTAATATGTGATCATATGTATGCGAATTTGTTCTGGTTCATATTAGGCTTGTTTTGATTCCTATGCAATCTTTCAACATCTAGGATATTTTGGTTATACTCAATGCTCAGCTTTGAGCTGTAACCCATTCATGTGTGGGAGTCGGAAATATTCTTATCACACACTAGTCAACATATTTTGTTAACGTTAATAACATCGGCAATCATTTTCAGGGGAGTTTGTATTAGTGATATGGTACCATTTTACCTTGGCAAGTACTTCAGGCAAACCAAGGCATCAGAAGATATTTGATCCAAGGTGTGTAGCTTCGTTTAATCTAGTGGTTTTGGTGTTAGTGCATTCTCTATTTTTTGTTTTTCATATTATGTTGCCGACAAATATTTATGAGAACCTATATATTGTTGTTGTCACAAAATAAGCAAACAAATTTAGGCCAGCAGGATTGTTCTTTTATTTTTTTTTTGGTAATCGGTAGTTGTATTTCTTTTAATATTATCAAAAATTACACTTACAATAAGGCAATGTTAAAGACCTTATGAATATTATAAAAATTGCCCTGTCACATAGCAGGTGACAAAAAACCTCTAAAAAATGAGATGTCCTGGTGTTGATGAGAAGTTAAGGCTATCAACACAGAGGACTGGATCTACCAGCCCGCCAAAAAAATAATGACAAGTGAGATATCAATAGTAAATTAACCAATGGTTAAAAGTGGCCTTGAATTGATGGAGTGCCAAAGGCCATCTCACAGTCGGGAACCAATTCCTGCTCTCCCTCTCTACTCTGTCTAAAAGCAGACATAGCCAGTAGATTCTCAGCCTTCTCAAATCCTGTAGCTAAAGAATCTACCCAACAATGAAACATAGCAGTAATGTCATTCAAGATCATAAATAGATTTTTATGCAAATTCCTGAAGATTCTATTATTTCTCTCTTGCCAAACATGCCAAATAACTACAAGTACTAAACTGTGTGCACCAGCTAGGGTGATAGCAAGTTTAAAGGCAGAAAGAATGGCAAGTAAGTCCTCAATAGAATTAAAAGCTGGGTACATGTATTGATTGGATAGTGAATGCCAAATTGACTGCACGAAGGGACAAAACAGAAATAGATGCATAACAGTTTCAAAAGAGGAGCAAAAAACACATGCATCATTGCCTATCCAGCCCTTCTGCATGATTGTCCTTTTATTAGTATTAACGTATGACCCTACTACTTCTGAATATTACAAAAGTGATAGCTACTTTGAGGCTTGCAATTTTGCTAGATATAAATATGGCCACAACTCTCATAAGTAGATATATGTCCGGTTATCACTGTGCTTCACATTTTTTATAACATTCTTGGTCATGTGTTTAGGAGTCTTGGCACTAGTTGCCCTTTTTTCCATTTAACTTAGAGCATGAATAATTATGATTATGCTTTTGCACTGTAGCAGAGTTATATAGAAAGGACAATGGGAAAACAAAAAACACTTCGGAGGGGCTCCGGCCACCCCTGTCCACGAGCACTCTTCCACCTAGCGACCCGATTTGAGTGGAATGCCTTTAAAAGCCGTTTTCTTAAAGAGGAGGACACCTTAGGCTCTGATTAGCTGCGGCTTTGTGGCGATCGGGCAAATATGCACCCTCCTCATCCCCACTGCTCACAAGTACGTGGATCTGGGAAAACCCTCTCTTCACCCCTTCCTTTAGAACCAACTCCTTCTTCTACCATCCCAGCAAATCTGGCCTCACCCTATTTACGCAGTGATCGATCGTATGGATCATGACTAGCTTGGCCCCTTTTGGGGCGTTTTTTGTTGCTTCAGATTAGATCTGATTCTTCGTCTTCTCTGCGGACTCTACCCAGGGAACGATCAGACCTAAACGTCGACATTCTTTTCCGGCCTCTGGAAGTTTCTTTTAGTTGGTTGCACAATCTTTAAAGATGTTATTTTTGTTTTGAGGTGAAAATGGTTCTTTCTATGAGTAATCATCTTTTTCAGTTCAATATTATTCTGATCTATCTTGTGATGGCAATGAGATGTGTAAGAAAATAGTTATGGCTTCCAGAGTTCACGATTTTTTTGATTTAAATGTGTGTAAAACTTATGATTCTCTTGAGATCTCCTATTCGATAGTGGAGAACACTATTTTTTCTCCTTCTAATGATGTGTTATGCACTACTTCTTCTTCGACTTTGATGATTCCCTTGCCAATCGGTGGTCGTTGGGTTGTTGATCTGTCTACCCATTTGGGAAGACGGAGGGCGGGGGGGGAGTTCCCTAGGCTCTGACATGTGTTGCAGTCCCACTGTAGCATCCTCATGCTCTGTGTGGAATTATTCGGTATATAAGCCACTGATTATTGCCGTGATTAGTGAGAATAATACCCCTTATATTGAGAAATCTCCCTTTAATCACCCACAATATACGACGGTTCACATACCTAATGACACTATTAATCCGTCCTTTGTTTTGGCAGGTCTTTTGGGTTCCCAAGGTGATGACGGCTCCTCTACAACAATAAATGCATGCAGTAACCCTCTCTCTCATGATATTAATAACATGCATGTAGCTTACGAACTTAATAATAAATCACTTTATTCTTCTTCGTTAGTAAGTGGGCTTTCTTCCATATCGGAGAAAATCTCTGACAAGCAGATATACTCTGACACATGTGATCAATACTGTGGATCTTCCCCTTCCTCTCCGTCTACTGGCGCGAGATATCCTCTTACTGGCACAAGATTTTTTGTCCTTTCATCCCCAATCAAACCTTTTTCCCCCTCTACTGCTCTCGTTGCTCCGCAAGACTCAAAAAACCCTCCTTCTCTAGCTCCAGAGGATTTTGGGAGGCGACTGGAAGGTGATAGCCAGGAAGAAAGACTGTCCTCCGTTGGTAAGTTTCTGCCGTTTGACGGGGAGATGCTTTAGCTATGGCCTGTGAGGGCATGTTAAAAGATTTTGTAAGTTTTCCGATGCTTGTTTTAAATGTAAATCACCTTCTCACTCAATAGCACTATGTAAATTTTTTCAAGATTCTTCAGCCTACACTCCCCCTTCTCACACCATGACTGACCTCTCTCCTCACAACACTACCATCTTACCACCTTCTGAGGTTGTGTGTGATCTCTTCCAATCTCTATCATGTAGTGCTATAGTCACCTCACATGCTCCTCATCTCACTAAACTAGTACTGGAAGAACACCTCCGTGCCAGCTGGCCCTATACATCTGTTGTGGAGGTATAGGATTTCTCCTTGGGAAAGTTTTTACTGAAATTCCCCTCTACCAAGATTAGGAATGAAACTCTTAGTATGTATGGGTCATCCTTGCAGATGTTATCTGCTTCCTTCATCCCCTGGTCTCTCAACTCTAATGTAGTATTCACTTTGAGGGAAGAAGGGGTATGGATCAGACTTGAAGGGATACCACACCACCTCTAGAACGTAGATATCTTCCATCATATGGTTTCTGGTTTTGCTAAGTTATTAGAGGTAGATCTGTCTATTGATCGTATGAAATTCCTTGGGTACTCAAGGGTAAGGATCAGGGTACACCCAGGCAAGGATATCCCTGACTCCCGATTCTTTGCTTTTAGGAAATTTGTATACCCTATCAAATTCAAGTGTAGTTGGGACATTTGCCCTCCTTTTGCTTCTACTCCCAATCCACTCCCTGCTTCCCCTACTAAATCCACTTCAGTTTCATCAAACATTAGAGGTTTGAACTCTATCCGTAAACCATTCAAAAACAACAAAGGTTGGAGAGGAGGCAAGGGTGGTAAAACTTCTAGAAATGGCAAAAATGTATGGACTAGATCTTCCAGTCTTAACCTGCAACCTTCTACTAATTAAGTAGCTAGGTCTTCTCCCTACCACCACCCCTCCTTCTTCTAGGGGCTGTTACAATTTTTCAACTTCTCTGTCCACTGAGCCACCCTTTTTAGACCACCCTCAACTTGTGGATGAAACAACCAAATTTGTGGAGGCTGAGATTAGAACAAGGAACTTATCAATGGCCCAATTTAAAAAAGTGCTTGCTGTGTTTGATTGCCTGGAAAAGGATGACTTAGGCTGTACTAGTGAAGATGTCCCTGGTTCTCACCCATCAACCCTTATCCATGCTCCAGGTAACAATTATATTAACCATTCAGAAAGTATTTCTCAGCATGATGATTTTTCAGTGAACAATTCTGCATCATTACATGCCACATCATCTGCATGTTCTTATAATGAAGAAAACTTCAATTATTTATTAAATGATTCTCTTACATGGGACTCTTATGATCAATTTCAGAGTTTTTGTGGGAAAATTGGATTAACCCTAAATTCCTTAGAAGATTCAAATATATTTTTTAACACAGTTTGAAAGGATCAGGAATTAGCACACATAAACTTTGATGACAATACTAGGTTGAGAAATTTGCTTCTCTCTATTTATCATCCTATATTAAATGTCACGTCCCAAATTTTCCACAATAATTTAAAACAATTAAATTATAGGAAAATTAAAGCTAAACAGTAAATATCTAACTACCAGGAACCTGTGTGTGCGGTTAGGAGACTCTAGACTATGTGCACTACATTAAACGTCTGCATGCCTGCACCTGCAAACCAAAACATGAGGAAAAACGTATGAGTGATAAAAGTCACCTAGTACGCACTCCAAGGAAAACCACAGAAAACAAAACTATAATCAATTTTCCTTTTAAATTCATTTCGCAAACTATTTTTTCTTCAAAACTTCATAAACCAGGCCCACACTGGCCAAAACCACAACCAGGGCTCTACTAGCCCAGAGCCCAAGCAAAGGCCCTCAATGGCCAAAACCACACACAGTGAGTGAGGAAGCCCGGTGCCAGGCAACCAAACTCTGGCCACACGCAGTCCGTTGAGGAGAGAACACATCGTTCTACACTGCTATGGTGACGGCCACCTTGTGCAAGAGCGTTCACTGTCCCGCGATTCTCCTCTCTCAGGAGAACCCTCAAAAGCCAACCCCTCCCTGGGAAGGCTATCCTGTCTCTCAGGATGCTACCAACTATGGGGCACGTGTTCCACCGGCACTGGCCACCACAGGGTACGCCTCCTCACAGTGTCCTCCACACACGGTGCTCAGGAGGGAGTATCATACCTCCACACCCGAGCCACAGTGCTCACAATGACAGCAGGAGTATCATACCTCCCTGTCAAGCCACAAGACACCTCAAACTGCGGACCACAATCCTAGCCTTGAGACGACAGTCAAGGAGTCTCATACCTCCAAGACCCAACGCCGCTCAGCCTCAGGTATCTCGGCCCCCAACCTCAACCAAGGAGTCACGCCGGACCACCAGAGATTGTCGTCACATTCCCTGGTCTCGACGACATGGTCCCACACAGTCTTCGCCCGCATACAGAAAACCAGGAAAATATTTTCCAAAACAGGCCAACTATTTCCTTGAAATCCATTTCCAAAACTATTTTCATATCTTTTGAAAATTCTTCCAAAACCTCGGCAAAGCGACGCATCAGGTGTCCCAAGGGACCACCGCTAACAGTCCACAATCCCATCTTACAGGGACAAAACACAGCAATCCAAAAAGTCCTCGAAAAGCACATTTTATAAGCACATTTGGGCCTAGATTCGGCATGCCGAAAACCCCTGGTTCGGTAGGCCGATCTGGATCGGTCGACTGAATCAGGTCAATGGTCAACACTCAGGCCAAATTTGGCACATCGAAACTAGTTTGGTCGACCGAAATCTCTTGATTCGGACGACCGTCCAAAATCGGATGATCAAATTTTTACTAGACACTACAAGAAAATCGACATTTAGCGAGGACACTCTTCCTCGCAAAGTCCTCGCTACATCCTCGTTAGATAGTTTAACGAGGACTTTGCGAGGAATAATTATCCTCGTAGCTATGTAACTCGTTAAATCAATACTGCGAGGATATGTCCTCGTAATGTGCTCGTGTAAATTTAGCGAGGAAATTACGAGGAAATATTTCCTCGTAATATCCTCGCCATATCCTTGTAACTCCTCGATAAGTACTCGCTAAATATAATGAGATTGTATCGTCGTTTCAGTTTTAACGAGGACATTTCCTCGCAAATTGCTCGCTAAGTGCTCGCTAAATATCATTATGTTTGCAAGGAAATGTCCTCGCTATGTCCTCGCTAATGCTGAGCAGTTAAAAAATAAAATAAAACAATACATTATAGAATTAACATTCAAATACCTATTAAAATGACATTCAAATACATTCACAAGTACATTATTCGTACACATATACAGATTTCATTAAAAAAAAATTCATTCGATTATACATCATAAGATTTTACACATTCAAAGTTTTTACAAAAAAGTAGCTAATACAACACTGAAATATCTTAATACA
>JAMKQA010036841.1:0-32672 GCA_024699735.1 Posidonia australis | reverse complement strand
GTCGACGGAGGGCTCGCACAAGCTGCGGAGGGACGGGAACAGGCGGAGAGCTATTGCAGAGGCTGGCGGAGGCGGGAACAGGCGGAGGAGGCTGGAGGCACAGGCTGCCGTTTCGTCGATATTTGAAGGTAAGTGTCGGTCGACCCGTGTTTTCACAGTATTGATATTTCCGTCTTTCTCTCGACACTACCGACATGCACGACATGCCACCGACATTTCACGGACATACAGTAAACACAGATTTTCCCCTGAATGTCGTTTCTCCATTTTCAGATTCCGACATGTGTCGGCGAAATTTCGCCGACACATATCGATGTTACGAACACTGGTGATTCCGTATTTTCCGAAATTTTAGCAAATACTGAATATTTATCTATTAAATCTATAGTAATGGTTGAATGTTGAAATTTATAGCATTTTACAAACTAATGCATAATAGGCTAGCAAGTTGGATGGATGGTTACTGAAATATCCATATCCGTAATTACAATTTTACTACAATATGCTCATTAATAATCAGTAGTAAAATATGTTATAACAGTCCTTGATCAAAATTCAATTTTCAAATGTGCATATATTAGTAATCATTATTTGTAATTACTAATTTTTTAAAGTTTATATCGTTCGGTAATTATTATGTTATAATTATTGCATTTTATCCATATTCGTAATTACAATTTTACTACGATATGCTCATTAATAATCAACACTAAAATATGTTATAAAAGTCGTAGATCAAATTTCAATTTTCAAGTGTGGATAAATCAGTAATCATTGTTTGTAATTTTTTTTTTTTAAGTTTACATCGTTTAGTAACTACTATGTTATAATTATTGTATTTTATTCTGAATCATCAGTTTTCTAATAATATTTGTTTTTAAATACAGATTTTTGTAAATTACGACTTTTTAAAATTATCGTAATTATAATCAAGTTCAATATGGAAATTCAAATATCAAGTATGTAATATACATAATTAGATAATTTTTAGTAATAAAAATTTTTTAAACTATGAATTTTTAATAATATGCATATCAAGTCTCTAAATTTAAGGATCAGTACTTATTTTTCAGTAGTTACTTTGTTTAAGATTGTCGTAGATGTTTTTATATTCCTTCTTAATCTTTAAAATTATTGAAAAAGAGAAAATTAATTTACTATTATTTATGATATTTAATTCTTAGGATGGATAATAAAGGGAAAGACATAATTGTAGTTGATAAAAGTGTGGTTGGTAATAAAAATTTACCCGATAATACTCTTGATACTTATCAAGATAATGACAAACCTTATGTTGGTCAAACATTTAATGATATGGAAAATGTGAAGCAATTTTATTTATCTTACGGTAGTCAAGTTGGTTCTCTGTGCGTTCTCATACCATTAAATTCTAATTAAATAAGAATACTAAGTAGAGAATTTTTTCTTAAAAATTAGTTGTATATTCTAAGAAGGGATTCTACAAAAATGTTAATGAGGGTATTAATGAAGAAATTGTTGTTAGATGTAAAAGAAAAATTATCAATAATCTGATAGGTACAAAAAAATAGAATGCACAAAAGAGATATTCGTAACTTCCAGTAAGATTTTAGAAAAAAAACTATAGATTATGATACTCAATTTGACATAGATTATTTTCAACTATAAAATGACGTTGATAGATTTTTTTTGTAATAGAGAAAGATGATAATAAACGATTGAAGCATTATTTCTCGTCTAATGCAATATCTAGGCAAGATTTTGAAATATTTGGTAATACAATTACATTCGATACGCAGTATCAAACTAATTCGTATTCTTTGCTATTTACTATTTTTTGTAGTGTAAATCATCATTGGAAAACCATAAGTTTTGTTTGTACATTGATATCAAATGAATCTTAGTCAACATTTGAGTGGATTTTTGCTAAATTAATTGAATTATGAGTCGAACATCTCCAACAATTATTACAGATCAAGATCCAACAATGAATGCAGCAATTATGAAAATTTTACTATACACCGAGTATAAATTCTGTGCATAGCATATTATGCATAAAATTTCTGATAAGCTTGGTGGCATTGCAAAAAAAATTGATATCATTTCTGAATTCAATTCGATAATATATGATTCAGAATTTGCTAAGGAATTTGAGAAAAAATAAAATGCATATATTGAAAAGAATAATATGAACAAAAATAAATTGTTGACATCAACTTTTAGTATTAAAAAAAAAAGAATACTAACTTATATAACTAATTCATTCTTTGTTGGCATAACAACAACGCAAAGAGTGAAATTTTGAATACTTTCATTCAAAGTATTGTATCACATCACAGTTCTTTACTGAAGTTTGTGAGTCACAACGAGGATTGTTTAAAAAGACAACATAAAACAAAGAATATTTGTGATTTTGAGTCGAAACACAAAATTACAAAGTTATGTAATGATATTGCAATGAAGAAATAGATTCATAATTTCTATACAAAGAGAATGTTCGATTGTTTCTAAGAAGAATTGAACAATAGCTTTATGTCCAATGTATATCCTTTACAAGCAAATGACCCACATGTCGAGGTAAAATTTCAAGTATTTTTTACATATTTTGCATGTACATTGTGGTAATACGTTACTGAATTTCAATTTATAGTAATTTTGTCAATTTAATATAAAGTTTCAGTAATTACAAAAATTCCTGTTATTTTTAGCAAAGGACACATTTATAGTATCAAGGAAGGATAATGACAACAATTGTAGACTTGTTATTTCTGATTCAGACAAGACTAAGTCGAGATACAATTATTGTATGTTTGAATTTAAAGACTATCCATGCAAACATTTGATTGTCTTGATATATTTCAAAATTAATTTTCTATTTGAACATTTTTTTTTGAAGAGGTGATTTCATTCCATTAAGAATAGCATTAAATTAGATATATACTTAAACAATATTGATTTGAGTAAAGATTTCAAATACATAAATGTCATAGAGTTGTGAAAATAAGTTGCTAGTCGTGTTGTTTGCAGTAAAGAGTTTTATAAGTATGCAAAGGAATACATGAAGCTGATAATAAAAAAGATGGATAATATACAAATTTCCGCAATTACTGAGATAAATGATTTGAGACATATTGATCATGACAGGCGATCGAAACATCATTCAATTATCTTATCCATCTCTTCAATTTATAGTAATTTTGTCAATTTCAGTAATTACAAAAATTCCTGTTATTTTTAGGAAAGGACACATTTATAGTATCAAGGAAGGATAATGACAACAATTGTAGACTTGTTATTTCTGATTCAGACAAGACTAAGTCGAGATATAGTTATTGTATATTTGAATTTAAAGACTATCCATGCAAACATTTGATTGCCTTGATATATTTCAAAATTAATTTTCTATTTGAACATTTTTTTTTGAAGAGGTGATTTCGTTCCATTAAGAATAGTATTAAATTAGATATATACTTAAACAATATTGATTTGAGTAAAGATTCCCAATACATAAATGTCATAGAGTTGTGAAAATAAGTTGCTAATCGTGTTATTCGTAGTAAAGAGTTTTATAAGTATGCAAAGGAATACATGAAGCTGATAATAGAAAAGATGGATAATATACAAATTTCCGTAATTACTGAGATAAATGATTTGAGACATATTGATCATGACAGACGATCGAAACATCATTCAATTATCTTATCCATCTCTTCAATTTATAGTAATTTTGTCAATTTAATATAAATTTTCAGTAATTACAAAAATTCCTGTTATTTTTAGGAAAGGACACATTTTTAGTATCAAGGAATGATAATGACAACAATTGTGGACTTGTTATTTCTGATTCAGACAGAACTAAGTCAAAATGTAATTATTGTATGTTTGAATTTAAAGACTATCCATGCAAACATTTGATTACCTTGATATATTTCAAAATTAATTTTCTATCTGAACATTTTATTTTGAAGAGGTGATTTCATTCCATTAAGAATAGCATTAAATTGGATATATACTTAAACAATATTGATTTGAGTAAAGATTCTCAATACATAAATGTCATAAAGTTGTGAAAATAAGTTGCTAGTCGTATTGTTCGCAGTAAAGAGTTTTATAAGTATGCAAAGGAATACATGAAGCTGATGATAGAAAAGATGGATAATATACAAATTTCCGTAATTACTGAGATAAATGATTTGAGACATATTGATCATGACAGGCGATCGAAACATCATTCAATTACTAGGTAATAATTGATCATGACATATTGATCAGAAATTATTGGATAATAATTACAAAATGACCGAGTAATTGAACGACGTTCTGATCTCCTACGATGATCAATATGTCCCAAATGATCAATATGTCCCAAATCATTCACCTCAGTAATTACGAAAATTTACATCTTATCTATCTCTTCTATTATCAGTTTCATGTGTTCCTTCGCATATTTATAAAACTCCTCACCGCAAACAACACAACTAGCAACTTATTTCCCCAACTCTAGGACCTCCATGTATTAAGAATCTTTATTCAAACTAATATTGTTTAAGTATATATCTAAATTAATGTCATCCTTAACAGAATGAAAACACATTTTCAAAATAAAATGCTTAAGTAGGAGATTAATTTTGAAACATATTAGGAAGGCAATAATGTTTGCAAGGGTGACCTTTGAATTCAAACATACAACAACTGCATCTCGACTTAATTCTGTCTGGATAAGAAATAATAAATCTACAATTATTGTCATCACCCTTCTTTGATGTTATAAACGTATCCTTTCCCTGAAAATAACAGGAATGTTTGTAATTACTAAAATATTATATTAAATTAACAAAATTACTATAAATTGAAATTCACTAACGTTTTACCACAATGTATATGCAGAATATGTAAAAAAATACTTGAAATTTTACATCGACATGTGGGTTATTTGCTTAACAAGGATATACATTGTACATAAAATTAATGTTCAATTCTTCTTAAAAACAATTGAACATTCTCCTTATATACAAATTATGAATCTATTTCTCCATTTCAATATCACTACATAATTTTACATTTTTGTGTTTCGACTCAAAATCACAAATATTCTCTTTTCATGTTGTCTCTTTAAACAATCCTCATTACGACTCATAAACTCTAGTAAAGAACTATGATGTGATACAATACTTTGAATGAAAATATTCAAACTTTTACTTCTTTGCGTTGTTGTCATGCCAACAAAGAATGAATTAGTCATATAAACTGGTATCTATTTTTCTTTAATGCCAAAAATTAATGCCAACCACATATTCTTGTTCATATTATTTTTCTCAATCTATACGTTTCATCTTTCTTCAAATTTCTCAGCAAATTCTGAATCACACACTATCGAATTGAATTTAAAAATGACATCATATTTTGTTGCAATGTCACCAAATTTATCAGATATTTTATGCACAATATGCCATACACAAAATCTATACATGGTACATGATAAAATTTTCATAATTGCTGTATTTATTGTTAAATCCTGATCTGTAATAATTGTTGAAGTTGTTCGACTCATAATTCAATTAATTTAACAAAAATCTACTCAATTGTTGATTGAGATTCATTTGAAAACTTATGGATTTCCAATGATGATTTACACCATAAAAAACAGTAAATACCAAAGGATACAAATTAATTCGATATGTAGTATCGAATGTAACTATATCATCAAATATCTCAAAATCTTGCCTAAATATTACATCAGACCAGAAACAATGCTTCAATCGTCTATTATCATCTTTCTTTATTGCATAAAAAAATCTATCATCCTTTTACAATTGAAAATAATCTATAACAAATTGAACATCATAATCCTGTTTCTTCTCTAAAATTCCGTTGGAAGTTACAAATATCTCTTTCCGTGCATTCCATTTTTTTGTACCCATTAGATTACTGACGGTTTGTAATCCTTTTAATTTCAATCGTTTTTGTAACAAAAATAAACCTATTTATAAACAAATAATGTAACTTCAAAAGGAATACGAGTTGGTGATTATATTCTACAACAAATTCAATCACTACCCACTTGTCATAATTTGTATCCAATCTAATTTTTAACTTTGCTTGACAGTCAACTCTAATAAGAATAATTTTCCTCTTACACTTGACAACAATTTCTTCAATAATATCTTCATCAACATTTTTGGAAAATCTCTCCTTAGATCATACAAATAATTTTTAAAAACAAATTCTCTACTTGGTATTCTTATTTAACAGAAATTTAGTAGTACGAGAACACACAGAAAAACCAACTCGACCACCATAAGATAAATAAAATTGCTTCACATTTTCCAAAGTATTAAATATCTAACCAACATAAGGTTCGTCATTATCTTAATAAGTATCAAAAGTATTACCGGATAAACTTTCATTACTAACCAAACTTTCATCAACTACAACTATGTATTTCCCTTTACTATCCATCCTAGGAATTAAACATAATAAACAATAGCAAATTAATTTTCTCTTTTTCAATAATTTTTAAGATTAAGAAAGAATATAAAAACATCTACTGCAACTTAAATAACAGTAACTACTGAAAAAATAAGTATTGATCCTTGAATTTAGCGACTTGATATGCACATTACTAAAATTTCGTACTTTAAAAAATTTTTATTATTAAAAATTGTCTAATTACGTATATTACATACTTGATATTTGAATTTCCATATTGAACTTGATTATATTTACGATAATTTTAAAAAACCGTAATTTACAAATATCTTTATTTAAAAACAAATATTATTAGAAAATTGATGATTCAGAATAAAACACTATAACCTAGTAGTTATTGAACGATATAAACCTTAAAAAATCGATAATTACAAACAATGATTATTGATATATACACACTTGAAAATTGAAATTTGATCTACAACTTTTATAAGCTACAAGAATACATATTCATCCATCATGTCCCTTCTGATACCCAAACAACTTCACAAAAGCATACGATCTACATATGAAATTATGTTTCCACACACAATTAAATTTATCACCCAAAAAAAAAAAACAAAAGAACACATAGAAACCACATGAAGTCAGGAAGGAGAACCTGCAAAATTTTCTCAACTACGACTCTGCAATCGAAATTGGGCTATGAAACCCAACTTCGGTCATAAAATCTAACTCCGACTCTGCAATCGAAATATTAATATGCTATTTTAGATTCTCCTACAAAAAACAAAAACATAACCGTCGACGTGCATAGGATTTTTGTTTCAAGATACACTAAGATGATAGTGTAACATCTAGGCCTAATTATCCATTTTCATTATAAACCATGTAATTATTTGCAGTTTTGTGTTTATTGGTTTATTAATGGATAATCTGCTGTTTCTTGGTTGTGTGTGGTTGTTGTTGGCTTTCAGTGCATCTGCTTGTGATTTGGGACCCATGTGGAGTCCGATTTGAGGATGCACAGTTATCTCGATTTGGGTGTTGTTCTTCCTCTTTCTCCTTCTTTTCTCTCACGAGCCACGTCCTTCCACCATTTTCTCGTCTTCTTCTTCTTCCTCTTCTTCCACCCGTGCCACCAGCGACGGAGGCCCGTGCCTCCCCATCTCGTCCGATGGGATGGGTGGCCGACGCCAAGTGAACGGTGGCGGATATAAGAGAGGGAGCAGGAGTGGGCAGAGCAGAGGAAGTGTGCGGCGAGAAAGGAAAGGAAGAGAAGAAAGGGAGCTGAGGCGCGCGGGTTGGGAGGAGGTGGTGAGCCGTCCGTGCGTTCCGCCGGAGCTTGTGGAGGCTTGCCGAAGTGTGGTAAGGATCGCCTGAGGCCTGAGTCAGGTACGCGATCCCTTCTCCTCCTTCCGTTCTGTATTTGATTAATAGTAGGTTAAATGCATGAAAATCGTAATAAATGCATGAAAATTGTAAAAAAATCATAATATGATTGGGATTAAGTTTTATGATGTGTTTGTATAAGGATCATGCTAGATTGCGTGGATTTTAGGAGTTTTATAGATTTTTTGCCTTAAATGTTTTAAGGTTTATTTCTGAGCATGATTCCTTTGCGAATTTATATCTTCCTGTGTGGTTGATGAAATCATGAATAGTTTGTGGGATTTTGTAGTAGACTTGAGGGTCTACACCTCATGCTTTTATGAGAATTTATGGTGTTTGTTTGAGGGGTCCGATCCTTACTCCCATTTGGGGGAAAAAAGGAAGATGGTGGCTTGAGAGTTTTCTGCAACAGCAGAAAACGGTATGCCGAATTAGATTAGGCATACCGTTTTGCTCCCAGGCGGTACCCCGCGTTTTTGGCCTCGAACGACCGAAGGATAACGGTTGACCGTTTCCCCTGAACCTGAAAAATCTGTCAGGGATTCGGTATACCGAAGAATTTCGGTATACCGAATCAGGAGATTTCGGCATACCGAAATGGGAAAACGGTATGCCGTTTTTGCCCTGACTTGTTAAGACTTTGATGGGTTTATGTGATTGGTGTTTGCCCGTGTAATGACATAGAGGCATGTGGTACCCCAAACAATGGATTTAGGTGTGATTTTGGGTTTTGACCCTACAAATGATTTAAAAGATGATTTTGTGTGGTTATTGGGCTTGAGACCCAATTTATGGTTTTATTGTGGCTTTAATGGCCTGAGTTGGGACCCCGGTGGAGGGTCGAGTGTTGCAAGGAAACAGAATCCTACAACGGAAAGAATGAAATAGAAAATGGGTTTTGGAAAACTGGAATGAGTTTTGGAACACTAATAATGTGTTAAGAAAAGACTGTGGTTCCGAACTTTGAGCCGATGTAGGCTGAGCCTGGGCCTTTGAGCCTAGTTGTTCGGGTCATCGAACTCCTCGTAGCAGCGTAAGCAGAGCCTGGGCCTTTGAGCCTAGTTGTTCAGGTCACTGCCGGTGTAAGCTGAGCCTGGATAGTTATACCTATTTGTTCGGGTCACCGAGCTCGAAGCGGTGTAGGTTGAGCCTAGGTCATTGGACCTAGTTGTTCGGGTCACCAACTGGAGCGTCTTCAGAGACGTATCTCCGTGCTCCTGTGAGGAACAGGAAACTTGAGGCGTGTTGGCCGGGGCCATGACATCCCGCACGGGGAATCTCATCCCGGCAGTGCAAGGAGGTTAGGGAAAGATGTCCTTACTTATTGCTTGTGTACCAGGTTACCCCTGATCAAAATAACAACAGTAATGAAAGTGGAAATGAATAATGAAAGAGTAATGTGTGTGGTCAGGATTGGACTTGTGAAATGGTCCTGGAATCCTGAAGAAAAATGATGGTGTTTTAACCAGTTACCAGCCAGTGTTTGTGATTTGGTTTTGAGTCCAGTGGGGCCTTGTGTTTTAGGCTGGATCTGGTTAGAATGTGTGTTTTTGAAAAGTGTGTTTTGGGAAGAAATCTCCAATATTGAAAATGGAATTGTTTTAGGAAAAGGAAAATGAATTCTAAGAGGGTTTTGAAAGGAATGTTTTGTAAAAAAAGAATTTGGTTTTGGGATTGAATTCCCAAGTGATTATTTAATAAAGAGAATGATTTTTAAAAGAGAAAACCAAGTTTTGTAATTGATAAGAAACAAGTTTCTTTTGGTTTTACCGAGTTTTGTTGGTAGTTGTGTGTTTTAGGGGCGTGTACTGAGTGACTTAGATGTCACTCACGCGTACTTTTGTACAGACCGCGTGCAGCCAGGTTCCGATGCAGGAATTGGAGCTTCTAGCTGCACATCGTGATCCTGAAGGTGAGTCTTAGTTACAGTTCTTTTTGTTCTGTAATTTTGTGTAATTATGCTTGTGATACTGTGATTTGATAGTATGTCCGGGATCGAGGCGTTACAGATAGTGTGTAACTTAACACTGTCAAGGTCGCCAATGGTTATCGTAGTGACTTACTATCAGCAACAAGGAATGACAACAGGTGTTGTTAGAGTATATCTTACCAAAACAACAATATGAAACGGTTAAAAACTTCCGTATCTAAATACAAAATTTAAGGGATATTAACTCAAAATATTTTCTAAAAAAAGAAATTACCTACAGTTTCCTACGTTTTCTACTAACATCATGCCATGGATTCAAAAATACGATATGAAAAATTAATAAAATAATTACTAAAATGCAAACAATCAAAACCGTCAGATAGGGATAAAATAACCTAGATTTAGGACCCTACTTAAGCTATTTAAGGTCGGACTCTACCAGATAATTCGCTTATATATAAATATATATAGTCGTTTAGGATATCTACATAACATAAACAGATATCAATATAACCATATACCACTAAACCACATATCAGTGACTTTAACACTCCTCAGGCTAGAGTATACAAATTTATCATATCTAACTTATTACAAAGAAGCTGATATTAATCCAAAAACACAGCTTTAATAAATACATCTACAAGCTGAGTAAACAAGGAAGTAAAGAGAATAGTGATCAAGCCATCTAATATTATATTCCTAACAAAGTAACAATCCACTTCGATGTATTTTGTCCTTTCATAGAACACAGGATTATTGACTATATAGATAATGGCCTGATTGTCACAGAACATAAACATGGACCTCTTAGGGGAAAGGTTAATCTCAGAAAGGATATAATCTACATCATCTTACATGTTGTATGTACCATAGCTTTGTACACTACCTCAACGTTGGAATAGGATACAACATTTTGCTTTTTGCTTCTCTAAGTAACCAAGTTGCCTCTTACAAACGTGCAATATCCAAAAATAGATTTCCCAACTGCTCAATCTCCTACATAACCTGAATTGGAATAACCAAAGACATCAAGATGATCATAATGTCTATAATGTAGACCTCTACCAAGAGCATTCTTCAAGTAAGATAGAATTTGTAGAGATGCCTTTCAATGTACCTCTCTTGATTGATGCATGGACTGACTGATTAAGCCAACTGTAAAGTTAATATCCAGATGAATCACAATAAGATAGATCAGCTTTCCAACAAGTTACTTGTAGCGTCTTGCATTCTCAAGAGCCTCAGAAGATGTATCACACAAGTCCAAACTGAAATCAACAAAGAACTAAAAGATTTACAGTTAAGTACATACTTTCTCTGAGATGGGATTACTCCATCCTTTGCATGGACAATTTCAATCTCCAAGAAGTATTTAGGTTTGTTAAAAACCTTTGTCACAAAGTGTTTCTTGAAGAATTCTCTGTTCTCATCAATATCATCAACATAGATGGCCAGGATGACACAACCAGTACATCTCCATTTGACAAACACCAAGTGATTAGAATTGCACCTGCAGATACTAAATTGCATTGCAACTTCACTAAACTTGTTGAACCTAGCACGGGAGCTTTGCTTGAGGCCATAAATCGCCTTTTTCAACCTACACACATGCATCTCCCCCTAAGCCATAAACCTTAGAGGTTGTTCTATATACACTTTCTCAAGCAGCTCACTATAAAGAAGCTTGTTTTTTATGTCTAACTTATATGAGCCACCTGCAATAGAGAACAAGATCCTGATAGAATTTAGACATGTGATTGGTGAAATGTTCGAAAGTAATCAACCCCATAGGTTTGGGTGAGGCCACGGGCAACCAAATAAGCTTTATATCTATCAATAGTGTTGTTGGGTTGTACTTCATAGTAAATACCCAATAGCAATTCACAATCTCAACATCAGTTGTTGGAACAACAAGATCCCATGTCCCACGAGACTGTAAAATTGACATCTCCTCATCCATAGTCGCTCTTCACTGAGGGATTTGTGACACCTCTTGATAATTTCTGGGTATAAAAACAGATGACAGACAAATCAAAAGTCTAATACATAGGATGTGAGTTATCATAGGTAACAAAATGAAATAGTGGATGTACAGTGAATCGAGTATCTTTCTTGAAGACAATAAGTATATCAAGGTTTAAAGATGCAGTGGTAGTGAAAATAATAGAGGAAAGAGGAACTAGACCTACATCAAAAGAGACCAGATGATCGGTATTTGTAAAGGATGTTTGTACATTCTGTTGTGGTCTTCTAATGTATACTTGAATACGTTCGGTCTTCAATGTGAGCAGCAGAGGCATTGAAAAGTCACATGTAAAAGTAAAAAAAGGAACGTTCCCAAGGTAGGCTACAACCGCAGAAACATAATATTTCTTATGCACCAAATCATAACAACGATAACCATTTTGAATATGAGAATAACCTACAAACATACAACAAATAGACCAAAGAGAAAGTTTGTCCAGATTTAGATAAATATCCTAGAAAAAGCACACACAACCAACCAAAAACTTTTAGAGATAAAGAGAAAAAAGATTTCTGTTTCCAATATCCTCGAAAAAGCACACACAACCAACCAAAAACTTTTAGAAATAGAAAGAAAAAAGATTTCTGAGGAAACAGAAGACAATAAGGAATATACCCACAAACAAACTAAGGCATTCTGTTAATTAAGTGACATGCAATGAGAACTGTATCTGACCACAACAGTTGAGGTATATTCATTTATGTCATGAGAGTTTTAGTGACATCCAACAAATAGCAATGTTTGTATTCTGTTACACCATTCTGTTAAGATGTCCTAGGACAAGAGGTATAATGGATCATTCCCTGCATTTTACGTAAGAAACACATCACGTTGAACATATTCAAGAGCATTATCAATGCGAAACTCCATTCAACAAAGACCTCAAACATTAGAGTAAACTAACTTCATGGGAACATGACTTTATTTTCCCTTACATGAAGGATATAAAGATAGTTGGTGTTTTCTAAGTTGACATGACTTACATTGGAAATTATTAACTAAAACAGACTCTGGTAAAAGACTCTTCAGCTTGTCTAAGAAAGGATGTCCCAAACCACAGTGCCACATATATGATGACTTAGAAGTAGCAAAAGTGTAAGTAAATGTAGCAAATTTCTTTCTACCACTGAGACAATACAAGTCATCACTCTCTAAGTCCCCAACCAATCCATCTTCCAGTCCACGAGTCCTACATAAGAAGATAAGTACGACAAAGTGTCACTGCACAATAATGACTTTTACTAAGTTAACTAACAAACAACAAATTAACTGGAAAATTAAGAATATAGAATACATTACGAAGCGTTAGATTGTTAGGTAGAGACACATATCCTTATCCATGAATAGAAGTCATCCTATTGGCTACAGTAACAGATGTTGTGGAAGTTGAAGAGGATAATGTAGAGAAAACACCGCATGTATCATACATATACTTTGGCGCACCTGAATCGGCCACCCAGTCCTCATCAAAAGCTGATCATTCTCAGCCTGAGCAATCATTACTATATCCATCGTCATTGTAGGTGTGAATATAGCTACCTCTGTCACAATGTTTGTCCATTCTAGTTTACTAAAATTCACCTAACATTGATCCAAGGAGAGATTTATGTGCCCACAGTGATCACAATTCAAATTGTTCCGTCTGGTACCACGTCCTCCCCTTGAATTGCGATCTCGACCACAGCCTATGTCACGTCTACGTCCATAGGTAGTAAAAGTAAATTGATTGTTGTCCATAATTATCAATAGCAATGCGCAACACACAAGAGAAGGTAATGATCAAGGAAGGAACAGTATCACTGTCAAGCATGTGACTCCGTGCCTGTGAAGCCAACTTGGGTTTGAGAGTAAAGACAAACTTGACTACTACAAGTTCCTCTAAATACTCCCACATGACAAGAACATCATACTGGGCACCTTACTGCAACATGAATAGAAGTGTATGACTCCTAAACAAACTTGTCGCCTTACTGTAAGGCAAAAAACTGATCGTAGAGCTCAGCAACGCATGCAATATGCTTCTCATGTGCATAGGTAGCCTTCAGAGTATCTCGTAACTTCTTTGCTGTTGGGAGCATGACAACACTCCTGGAGACCTTTGGTTCTATACTGTTCACTAACCACGTAATGACACCATAGTCAGAAGCTAATCAATCCTCATATTCTAGGTCCTTGACATTGGGCGGATCTTCCATGATATGTTTGATCTTCTAATGAATCCTAAGAAAAACTTGAATAGATTTGACCCAGATGAGATAGCTTTTTTCATCTAGCTTGATGGACATACCATTGAGATTGTATAGCAAGACATCATCAAAGGAAGAAATGTAGGACATCATAAAATTAGCTGTATGCAGATAGAAGGTTTTGTTCTTCAATCATGGAGCTGAAAATAGGACTCCATAGAGACTTATAGGGAGGATGCAGTCTAAAATAACATCCCATACCAGCAACAAAGGCTACAAATACCACTAGAGGAGAAAGGACTACTGATTGCTTGCAACAATGCAGGGGAGAGAGGGCGACAATAAAAAGAGAGTCGAGAGAGATAAAAGCTAGCGGCGGCAGCTGTTGCATATGTATACATACATACGGATATCCACATAACATAAATAGATATCCATATAACCACAAACCATTAAACTACATACTAATGACTCTAGCAACATCTAAATACAGATGCTAATTTCTCCTTATTAAACCTAAATCCAACAAAAAATACAATTAAATCAATAAAAAGCTAGGCATTTAAACACCTAGCAGGTTGATGCTGCCTTGGTGCCTAGTTGGGCACCTCAATAACTATGATTTACACTATATAATAATATTGTACCTCATTGCTGCTGCTAGCAGATCTAACTTCTACGGATTAAAATGGTGTTTAACAATGAGTCGAGCATTGTTTCAACCTTTTGAATCTTGGGAGGTGCCTGGAAGCCATGGTGTGGACTTGATTCAATGAAGCCATGGTTCCAAGACGCCTTAGCCCAAGAAGGCGCCTTGGCACCCATCTTAATAACAATTGAGACAATCAGCAATATATAATTACTAAAAAAAAGTACCAAAAAGTCAATAACAAATGTTGTGCCCAATATGCAGGAAGCAGATTACTTCACATATTCTCTCGCATGCTGACACGGATATAGGATCCTTTCTGAATGAGATACTATCTTCTTAACAAAAACATTAGTGTGCCTTAATTATACTATAAATTCCTTATATAAAATGCATCAAGGATTCTAAATGATGAGCAATTACAAGTTAATAGGACACAAAGAAGAAACCCATGAAAATATCAACAGCTAAAACATTACCCGCCTGATTTATAGCTTGTCCTGTGCCTACCATAGCCAGCACATTGCTCATCTGCACCAGAACCAACAAGTAGAATCCTGGCAGTTGACTTGTATTGATGACGACAGCTGCCCATCCCTGCATCCATAAAACCTTCTCCACGAGCAGCCAACCATAAAGCAATCCCAATATTTAGATCCTAAAAGAGTCAGCTTAATGAGATTCTCCCATCAACAAGTAGCACAAGATCAACAAAAGCAAGCAGATATAGAGCATCGCTACTGATAGTATTATGTAGAATAATGTCTGAATGAAATATTGTTGTACAAATTTCTTTATCATACACAACAAAACTAAAAACTCATAAGAACACTAAGCCAATTCTTCACAGAATAGAAACAAAAAAATTCATATACATGATAAGCAGTATTTTTTATCTTTATCATAAACTTTGAGGAACCGTATATGCCACTTGTAAATATAGATTCACATCACCCCTTGAAAAATAGGAATTACACAAAATATCCTTTTGCATGGGAAGAATGCTTTTACTCATTTTCATGGTTCACATTGACATTTACTGCAAATAAGAAAAGAACATACCATGTAAGTCTTTGCAGGATTTATGAGTGACATTAAATGCTTGGTTTCTAATGTCAAATTGGACAATTCTGCATCAATCTCCACAAGTCGCCACCTGTAATGTTGATTAATTAGTTAAATTGGTAGATCTGAGAGATTAATAGGTAAAACAAAACATAATATCCAGTACTAAAAATTTGCAATAGATGTACACATACATACAGTTCATAATATCCAATGAACATAAACATATTAGGGAAAAAAACAAACAAAATGCATGTTGATTGTGTAATGACCCAAATTGAAGACAGCACTTTGAGCTAGATATTTCACTAAAATTCGAAGTTATTAGATGATGAATCCCCTGCATTTAGTATAAAACGCAGCTCCAACAGCGTTCTACACCTAGATTGTGGATTTCTAACCTTCTTGATTTTCTATAGTTGAAGGGTTATGCTAATCCTTGTAGAAGTCTTGAAGATTTGCTCTGAACTATAGAGGTCTATTGACGACGTGTTCTAGTAGCTAATGTCTATTTGCACGAGCCACGTGAACGAAGAGTGGTCGCGTGATTTAATTTTGTGCTCGTAGCTTCTTTCTTCCTCACTAGGTCTCACTCCTCATTTCTTGTCTTCTCCTCCTTCTTACTCCTCCTCCTTCTTAAGGAAGGGAGAGAAAGAGTGAGAGAGAAGAGACAATAGAGTGAGAGGGTAGAGAGGATGAAAGAGAGAGTGATTGCCAGAAAAGAGTGGAGGAAGAGATCGTCATCATCGCCGTCGCCGCACCGCCATTGTCGTCCCGAGGAGGAGGCCGAGAGCATGTGGCAGTGGAGGAGGAAGTTGTGTTGACCACTGCGTCGTCGTCGGAGTGAGATACACACCTCGTAGTACTCCTCTTTTATGTTCAATGTGATTCCTAGATGCATGATAGTATGATTGTGATGTATGAACGACTTGGTAGATTTATGGTACATTTATGAAGATTTAATGGTTGAATTTATTAAGTTAGGGTGAATAGTACCTCTATGAGGTTTTTTGATTATTTATTGTGATTTACCCAACAAATCTTTGTGTTTCTTGTCCCAAATTGTAAAGCTCGTCGAGACCTTCGATTGGGTGTATAGTTTGTATTTCGTGGCGACCCATGGTGAGATCACCGACCGAAGTCAATTCAACATACCTAAGTATTGGATGCCCTTATTTCAGACACTGTGATCGGTGAATTCGGTATACCGAAGTCAATTCAGCATACCCAAGTCAATTTAGTATGTTGAAGTCAATTTGGTACACCGAATTAACTCCTAGAAATGCCTTGAGTGTTTTCTGTATTGATATATATATATATATATATATCTTGTAGGTAACAATAACGACATAAATGCTTAGGATAATCATTACAATGATTGTAAGAAACGCTTTGAGTATGAATAGATTAAAAAACTATCTGACTTAGAAATATTAAGTCTTCCCATTTATAAGTTTAAATGGACTTTAGGATTAATGATTAACCTTAGGATTAGATAATGATGTGATTTTGAATGTAGTGTACTAAATGAGATGTTCAACGGTACTATTCTGGGTATTTGACCCTGAGTTGTTGTGACTCATGTAAGACACCAGTCAATAAACGTCTTACAGTTGGACGTCAAAACTTAGGACCTATTTGTGTCTTAAAAACGAAAGAAAATGAAAAATATCAGTCAAAATGAAACCAAAGGAAATAGAAACAAATGAAATTTATTTTTCCTTTGACCAATTTTCTAGTATTTGTGTTTGTCATCAGATACAAACAGATAACAAAAACTATGTGTTTGCGCCTGTTAATGGAAACCACGTACTCCTTGGTTATTAATCAATAATAGATCTTTTTTTTTCTCTTTAATCTTCACAATTAGATTTAGTTTACAACCACAACTCTCATGCAGATGCTATGAAAAATTTAAGATCTCAAATAATTAAAAACAAGTAGTAGAAATTATACATACTAAGTGTCTTTTGATTCATGTAATATCCAAAATTTGTGCAATATTACTACAATGAATCAATTTCAATCAGATTATTTTTGAGAAAAGAAAATGTAATTCCATTGTTTATAAAATCCAAAGATCTGTACATCTTGGACCATAGAGATCCAAAAGAAAAGAAAAGTTAAAAATACAAGATTAATTAAAAAATCTCTCCAAAATTTTACAGATCAAATAGGAGACAGGGGCTTAAACTGTGCCCATGAGGATGGAGGCTTTGCTGGTGGTGGTAGCATGGGAGATGGCCAGATGGGGGTTACAGTGAGTCTTGGATACTCTGACCTTGTCTTGGATACACCGTCTTTGTCTAGGATTGTTCCAGTCTCTGCACTTCAAAACCTGTGGAAGAACAGTGAATCTGATGAACGATGCGGTGGCGCTACTGTGGATGGGGAACTGGTAGGTCTATCAGGTGGCGGTGGAGATTGTTCTCTGCAATGTGACACTCCAATCAATGCCAAATTTCCCGCAAAAGGTAGCCTCAGCAACTGCAGACGTCTACCACTTTCGTGAGAAGGCTACGGAGGATAAGGCTGATTGAAAGTCATCGCAGTCGATTATTGATCAATCGGCAAAGAGATGGGTGAGGAGGGTGGTAACGATTGTGGGGAGGATAGAGGGCTGTGAACAAAGGAGGATGAAAGAGGAGACGAGTGACTGAGAACAAAGAAAAAAAGGAAGAAGGGCATGCAATTCCGCCCAAATTCTAACCTAAAATCCTGGAAACCAAAGTCCATTCCCTTTTTATGCTCCAGATACGAATGGAAAGCTGTCTCTTTTTTCATGAAGGTACAAACACAACTTTAAAAAATAATTAAAGGAAAACCATTTTCCTTTCGTTTAGTTTCCTTTTGTTTCTAATGACACATATCCTCCTTCAAATTCTAGTTGTGGTATGTGTTAGTGTCCAATCTTGTAAGTTGAATGAGACTTCAAGATTAATAATCTAATTTTGGTGTGACTTCTTTTAGATGATTTTTATTCCCGAAAGGTGTTGTTATTGTTATTTTTAGGTGTTTTACTTGCGTTGTCATCATGAATTGAGCAAGATACTCTACAACTCAAACACTCCTAATGTGTGCTTTTTTAAACCTGACAGAGAAACTATCAATGCTATGTTTTGAGTTGTAGTTTTAACTTTCGATTTTCGTCACTTTTGGCACAATGTTTTGTGGTGTTTTGGAAGGCTATTTAAAGAATTTTAAAATGATTTTTCAAAAGAATTTTGAAAGAAAAATGCATCAATTTGCAGATGACTTTAGAAAGAATTTTCTAGTGTTTTCTGTTTGCAGTGAACCAATAAATTGAAAGGTCATGTTATCTAGATCAGGGGATGTTAGTCGCATTCCTGGGTAGTCGAGCACGTCACATAAGAGACTAAGGTGTGTTTGTCAGATCCTTGAGGTATGATACTCCTGGATTATCGTTCACGAGATCAAGGATGAAATTCACGAGTTGAAGTATCGTTTGAACTTACAGGTATGACACTCTGGTTGTCACCGAGCACCGAAACTCAGGATACTATTTTGAACCTAGTGGTATCATGACAACGGACCTAAGGGGTATAAAATCTCTCTGTAGCTGCATGATATGTTGTACATGCCGAGTACCTAAACTTCTAGGTGTTAGCTGAGCCTAAGGGTGAAGAACCTCTAATGGTTCGGAGCATTGAACTAAGAGACCGAGAAGGCGTACCCTGTGGTTTGTCCTGAAAAAGGACAAGTTGCTCGAGTGAGATGAGTAACTTTCCTAGATAAGATTAACTTTTGAGGGTCCTACAAGTGATTGGATTACAGGACAAGCAAACTCCTACACAATGTGATTGTTCATGACAGTGCAGACACTGTGGTAGCTCCTCTGTGGACTACTTATGATCAGTATTGACTGCTTGACATTGGACAGCACAACACATTGTTTGACTTGAGGTTTTACTGAGTCTTAGTTCAAAAAATCAGGCCCTGGCCTAGAGGAGGCCATGGTGTGCGCCTGTTGTAGCGTGATGTTTTAGAATTATGGCTCCGTAGCCATAGTGTTGTTGTTTTGGTCTAGAGTAAACCAAGATTTTGGAGTAGAGACTCTGTACTTGCTTTTTGTATTTTTGTGTGTAACTATGGTAGGTGATCTGGATGCTATAATACACAGAGGGTGTGTACTGTGTAGGATCAGGCTGTGTATTTTGACGTGATTTTGGACTTGATTTGGCAAGAGTAGCCATCTCGAGCGTACATAAAAGATTTTCAAAAGAACATGCATGAAGTTTTTAAAAAGAAAAGAAAAGAAAGTTTTTTTAAGACATGATTTTCGAGATTTTGCTACCTGTCGGACAATGGTGGATTACCTTGGTCGGGTGTTGCGGCATCGGATGCCTGTACTTGTTTGTGTGGAGCGTAAAACACCAACTTCCTCAACATTACTTGGCGAGTTGTTTATATGGGGTGTATGCTGGATGACCATTTTAAATGATCACTCATGTGTACTTGTGGTGTTTTTCGCAGGTGTAGGGATAAGAGTTGATTTTCAACTAATACACATAGGAGGAATCACACTGCCATACATCAAGGATTCTGGTGAGTTTATAGTTTTAATTTTATTTCTATTGTTTATGTCTTATAGATTGTGTATGAACATAGTTTAGTATAATTGTAATTGATAAAAGATTAATAAAAATGAGAACTATAGCTAGATTTGATAGATAGTGGCTTGAGAGTCGTTACAAATTATTGCAAACTAGTGATTCATAGATTTCCTTTTTCTTTTTCTTTTTTTGTTTTTTTTTTCAAGGGATGGTCTTCCATAGATGTTAGATAAGTTAAAAAATTATTATGAGTTATTGGGCGGTGTATACAAGAAAAAGAAGCAAGAACCACATGGCATCTCATTTTTTTTAAAAAGAAAGAAAAATACAAATACATGGAAAGTTATAGAAAACAGGCATATGCAAAGCAGAAGGGCAACTATGCCTTAACTTGTCGTTTCATCAACTTACAAGGAATAGAGACAACGGACAAGTACTTTAGAAAAGGGTTAATATGCATAAAGCTATAGGATGGCAATTCAATATGCTTACAAGTTCAATGAAATAGAAGACCATTTCTGTAATTTGGAAAACATTATTATATTATTGTAGGTAATTGTTGAAAAAGAAAGGTACGATCAAAGAAAAAAGAACCACATACAGCAAGTCAAAAGAACATAATGGGTGCTCAACATGCAGACAAAGAATTCTGATTATATTACACATCTTTACTCTTCTTATAGGCAATTAGGCATAAACAGTTAAATACTCATTGATGATGCATGTAAAAATCAAGAATTATGTGCACTAAATTGCAAGCAATCATAGCAAATTTAAATAACTATAGGACGGGTATGCCATCATACATATGCCAGTCCTACAATCAGATTGGATATACCTTCTAGATGGAGAAATCCTTTGAAGTTCCTTTAACCCTGCCTTGGCAGAGATTCTATCAGGAGCATTAACACCATCAAAGCTTACATTCAGAAGATCAATTGCATCTGCTGCCATTAGTTACCAAATGCTCGTGTCAGTTACCATAATTGAGAAAAAAATGAAAAAGATGACTTGAAGACTGCCTAGAGATGATCTATGAAAAGAGAATCCAACCTTAATACAGATAATGACATCTTAGATCTAGGATTTGAAGTAATTTATTACTTTGTCCTTGGTCACTTCATTTAATTTATTATATAAGGAATCCAAGATTGGCTCAAGCCTTAACTTTGATAAGCTTGTAAATACCACCAGCACCACCACACCTTTCTCAAGCCATACAAACTAGTACGGTAGTACAACTCCTGCTCCTAAGAATTACCATCCCTTCTCCAAATGCATGTAGTACACACAGATTTGCTATTGACAATCTGGCTACAATAACACTTTTCACCCAATATCTCTCCACTACAAATCACACCATAAGACTTTGTTTCCTCTTCCTTCCTTGAACCTTCACCTAGCATTTGCCCAGCTAATGTCTAGAGGTAAGAACTCCAGTCTCTACAGCTAAAAATGGACCAGATTGTATTATTTCTCCCCAACTCTAACTACAACCAACTCAATAAAGTTCAGATCAAGAACAGATTTTTTGACATGAATCATAGCCCCACCCAAATCATCATCAGATTGGATGTTGATAAATACTCATGGTGAGTTAATAGGTCAAACAAACTTCTTGTGGACTAGATTAAATGCTTGAACTCTTAACTAAAGACCTGAAAATCAATTCAAAATACAGATAACCTCAAATATTCATAATAAAAACACAAAATGTGAACGAGGTACCCATGAGTGCTGCTTCCTTCCTTATATACCAAAAATGTGTGTAAAAGGCTGACCTCGATGTAGCAACCGCGGAGAGGAGCGTCGAGAGCTGAGGAGCCAACGAATGATGGGGGGACGTCGGAAGCCGAGACGTCGATGTTGGTGGATGAGGAGGAGGCGTCGGTTTGAGAGGGTGCCTCAAAGCCTATAAATAAACTAGACCTCAACTAGTGGTGATCGTGGATGAGAGGGAAAGAATTGAGAGAGTTGGCAGAGAAGAGAAAAAGTGAGAGAAGGAGAAGAGGATCGCGGAAGAACGTGGCTGGAGAAGCTCGCCGACGAGGAGAATCAATCCAGAGAAGACAAGTATGTATGTGTATGAATATATGTGTGTGGGTGGTGTTTTTCTCAATGGGGTTTTATTGGATTCATTGGAGGAGACGGAGGAAGAAGATGATGAATAGTGTCGTGTTTGATTGTTGATTAATGGTAGGAAGAAAAATAAAGGAATAGTGTTTCTGACATAGGTGGTGAAGTTTTGGTTATTTTGCGTTTACCTCCTTAAGTTATTAGGTAATTATAAGAGAAGTTGATATCATGATGTTTATTTTCTGAAACAACCATAAACTTCTTAATAATGATAATACTCATGTTTTAGGGATAAAATAAATGATGAAAAAATAAATGAATAGTGTGTTGTATGTTAGTGGAGTAACTTTGATCATTTTACAACTTCCTCCCTAGGGTATTAGTTTACTACAATAAAGTTGGACTTCATGTTTTACACTGTCATTGTTTTAAGGAAACATTCATGATTCTTTGATAACAATAGCATAACCCAGAATTTTAAATCTTATAAGGTAGTCATAAGGAATTCATTTATCTTAGTATTTTTCCTCAGATTGCATATAAGCCTTTGAGTTATGTAAATTCATGTGGAATGAAAACTAAAGATAAAAATGATGGAAATTTTGTAGATTATTGATTTAAGCTATTATGAATGCTAGATTTTTACAAATTTGATTAAATTCCTGCATATTCTCAGGAAGTTCTTATATTAAAGGTTTTATACCATACTTTTCCTATCCTATTGTCATAATTGTATTTAGGTCTGAAATAGGACTATAATACTTCTAAAGTATTTGATAATTTCATAGTAGCTCTAAAATTGTAGTCAAATTGTGAACAGAAATTTAAAGAGAAATTACGTAAGAAATCCTGCATTTATGGTTATTAAATAAAATGAAATTTTACTGTCATGCCCTTCGTGTACAAAGAATTAAAGAGAAATACAAATGTCTCTCATAATAAGATATAAAAGAGAGAGAACAGAGTCTTGACATTTGACTCTTCGGAGTAATAACCCTAAAGAGGGATGCACTAGCCTGACGAGATTTAGTGTTGAATCCTATGCGGATCTAGTGGCAACGATAAGAGTACAAGACTCAAATCTGATGTCTACTAACTGACACAGGTTAGTATACGAAATCCTCACTAACAAATAAAGAGTGAAATAGAATATATAATAATGGGAGTGAGAATGAGTTGTATGTCAACTGGAAGACCGCGTCATGCCAGCGATGAGTGGTCTAAGTAAAAGACTGAAAGAAAATAAAAATAAAAACATAAAAATTACCATTTTATCATAAGTCTGTGTTAGGTTAGAAGCCCCACATACGTACTGAGTTTACTTAAACTCATACCATTTTTTGTTTCATGCAGATAATTAGAGAAGCCTTCTTAGAGTATTTACATGGCATATTGTAAGGCTCATTCAAGTACACATGGGACTCAGAGTGTCTTAATTTAGCATTGTGTTTCTTTCAAATCATGTAATAGTTATGTAATGAACAAGAGTTTAGCAATATAATGAATATTTTAATTTAGTATTGTTGTACTCTTTTATCTGGTCGTGATGTTCACGCCTACACGGAGTCTTTGTTGTGGCTTCCGTTAGCCCGTGCAAGTGTAAACGTTACAATGTGTGCACCATTTTAATCACAATAAACACGAATGATGTGAACAAGTAATAGGAGAATGAACAAGATAATACAAAAGAAATTTCTTAATTTATTTATCCATATTATAGTTAGTTTGGTTAGGGTCAGACGGTTGGACCTTGATTATGTATCAAGAAAAAGCAATAAATTATTAAAAGAACTTACCAAACAATCACCTCTGATATTTTCAGGTCATAGAAATTCTACAAAAAGCTCATAGCCTTTTTTTGGTTATATTTATATCAACTTTCGCTACTTTGCTTTTTAATGATTTCACCCTTATGCACTACTTTGTTTTCTAGAGATTTCAGAGTTGAAGTCCATCTTCATCATCTTTACAAAAGCTTATATGCATTGTACATTACTTTTTTGTACAAGACTATGGGCATTCTGCTGCCCTTGCCCTATATTTGGAATAAGGAGAGCCCAACATTCATTTCTTCCATTGTCTATGTATGTCTCTCCTCTTATGATATGTAAAGGTATAAAATAAGGAGATAAGGAGTGGAAACCACCAACTATGATCTCTAATCTTATTTGAGAGAATATCTAGTATCTAAGTTCCTAGTTGTTAAGATGTAGCATAGGCAACTAGACACTGACCATTGTCTTTTATTTAACTGGATCCTAATCGGATCCGAATCCGGATCCAATGAATATAGAAAAAAAAATTGAATTGTAAAATTCCCCATTTTTTAAAAAATATAAATATTGATAGCTGGACCAATACGTGTACTAGTACAAAAATTAATAAAAATACCAAAGCTAGAACGAATAGTTATAAAAAAATTATAACAAATATATTTTATCTCTCATAAGTCATAAATAAAAAATAAAAAAATCCAAACCCAATCCAAAAATTTTATTTTTTGATTGGATGGGAATGAATAAGAAAAGATTATATCCTCGTATATCAAACCTAGAACCAAGGTTCTCTCTGGAATATGGAATAATTTATGACACATATAATGCGTATAAAATTAAACCATGGATCATACAAATCAAATTACTCCTTTTAAATTTTGATGTAAATAAAAAAAGGCATATTTCAAACAAGAACAGGGATGACCCCTATTACACCTCCCAAAAACCCCAACCGGCAATCCAACCTTCTCTCCCCCTCACATCTGGCAATCAAGCACCTCCAACAGCCTCTCCTTCCTATAGAGGCCTCTTCCTTCTCCACCGCTGACAATCTTCGACCTCTTAAGCAAACTTTCTGGCGACCCCAAAACTTGAAAGATTCACTTTCTCCTCCCTATTTGCAAGGTGTAAATCTTGTTTGACAACTTTTTTTATTTTCATGTTTTAAACAAGTTTTATGTCTATTAACTTATTTTTGACTTGAGTATTCATGTGTTTTCTTAGATTACCTTGTGGTGATGTTAAATCTGGGTTAAATGGTCATGTTTTACACCCCTTTTTTTTGCTATTTTTATGTTTTTAAACAAGTTTTATATCTATTAACTTGTTTTTTACTTGAGTATTGATGTGTTTTCTTAGATTACATTGTCGTGATGTTAAATCTTGGTTGAATGATCATGTTTTACACACTTTTTTTTTCTTATTTTCATGTTTTTAAACAAGTTTTATGTCTATTAACTAGTTTTTTACTTGAGTATTCATGTGTTAGATTAGATTTCATTGTGGTGATGTTAAATCTTGGCTGAATGGTCATGTTTTACCTTCTTTTTTCTTGTTTTTAAATAAATTTTATGTCTATTAACTTGTTTTTTACTTGAGTATTGATGTGTTTTCTTAGATTACATTGTAGAGATGTTTTTTACTTGATTTTTTTAGCAGTAAAGATTTCATTAAAAACATAACAAGAGGAGTACAAAGCAACAAAATATAAATGGACCTACCAAGATAGTAAAGTCACAAGAAAAGTAGAAAGGTCGTTCCAACAACTGGAACAGAAAAACAAAAAGAAAGACAAGAACAAAACAAGATATACAAAAGCTGAGAGCTCAAGCAAATACAAAGAAGCCCATTAGATGGCAAGAAGCCTACTAAGCCACTTGTTAATCTCACCATCAGACCATCAGTGCTAGCAGTTGACAAAGAAATCAATCACTGATGCAATGACCTTTTCTGTCCACAGTAGTTTCTCACAAAGCTCCCCCACAAAAATTCTTCTATTCCTTTCCAGCCACCTTAAGCATCATATGTCCAGTGGTAACATATGCCATACCATTTGTTTCCTCCCTCTGAATCTTCTATGAGTAGACCAAACCTCCCAAAAATAGTCCAAAGACCTCCCATTGGCATTGCTAAAATTAGATAAAGATAACCACCATTTGTTGAAATCAGAGCATCCAAAAAAGAAGTGCCACAAGTCCTCCTCACACAAACAAAAAGAGCATCTACAAGAAAAGGGCTCCATTCCACAAGAGATACCACCACCAATGCAAAAAGAAGAAAATCCACTTGCATGGATGATGCATTCCTCCGTTGATCAAGTATTAGTACGTGATTCATCAAGAAGAGTTAAGTCGAATGATTTAGGAGGGAAGTACACATGATGGCCAAATATTAATAATAAAAACACTGTGTAAGGTTTATTGTGGGGGCAAAATCTCTAAGAATGGCATCGAAACTCGAAAGGCAAAAGTTACACCTACTTAAGAAGCTCTGGCAATGTCCAAAAATGTCTCAAAACAACAACATCTGTTGCAAAGGAGATGTTGATGCAGAACAACTGAGGCAAAAAGAGGAAGCTCGAGAAAGAAGATTGTATGAATGTTTGAGCCTAATCCTGAGGAGACAATGGAAACAACAATTCTCTTCCTTCCAAAACAATTACACCCTCAAGTAGTGGAATTGTAAAGCCAATGGGGAAACTATTTAGACCACTTGATGTCTTATGCAAGGAGAAGTTATATGCTTTGTTACTGAAAGAAAATGACTAAAGGGGAAACAAACTATTATAGAGGACCATTTCAAGAAAGATGAGAAGATGATGATTGATGATATCTTTGCCAATGTTCACTACCAATGTGAATTGCCTTTCAACCTCGTCAACAAAATGGTCATTGAAGTGCTTTATGAGGCTATTGGGCGTTATAAAAGAGGATATAGGTCACCTTCTATCCATAAGTAAGGAAGCGACAGAAAGGGAGACAAACTATCATAAAGGACCACTTCAAGAAACATGAGAAAGCGATGGTTGATGATATCTTTGTCGATGTTCTTTACCAATGTGGATTGCAACCTTGTCAACAAAATGGTCATTGAAGTGTTTTGTGAGGTTATTGGCATTATGGAAAAGGATGTAGGCAATCTTCTTTCCATCAAGTAAAGAAGTCTCTACTGGAGAAAAAATTTAAAGATGTGATCCAAATAAGAGTTGAATATAAGTACATTAGAAAAAGTATGGTGTGACTCTCATGTCTCATGGATGGACGGATCGAAGGCAAAGAAGTTTGATAAACTTCTTAATGAATTGGCTGGAAGGTACTTTCTATCTCTATTCCATTGATACTTCTAATCATGAGAAAACTATAGATTATTTGGTGGAGCTCCTTCAGAATACCATTACACACGTCGGTGAGGAGAATGTGGTCCAAGTTTGCACCGATAATGCAACAAATTATGTCCTTGCCGTAAAGAAATTGATGGTAAGGAATAAGAATGTGTTTTGGACTCATTATACCATCCATTACATTGATCTTATGTTTGAGGACATTAGCAAATATGCTTTCGAGAAAGTTATTATAACAGGAAGGAAGATCACATCATTTATCTACCTTGATGCTCGTCTTCATGATGTGTTCACTACAATTTATAATGAAAAAGAACTTGCTAGATGTGGTGTTACAAGATTTGCCACTTCATTTCTTACTCTTTAAAGTTTGTTTGATACGAAGGATATCCTCGGTAAGCTTTTTATCTTGGATACGTGGAATGAATCCAGTTGGGTGAAGACTATAAAAGGCAAACAAATCATCAATGAAGTGCTTTCTACAAACTTTTGGAATATTTTGAAGGATTCCCTTAACTGCACAACCACTTGTTGCATTATTGAGATTGATGGAAGGTGATGAGATGTCATTCATGGGATACATTGCACATGCATTCAAATGTACTGAGGAATCAATTAAGAAGAACTTTGATCAAAAGGAAAAGAACTACAAACCTATTTTGGAGATTATTGATAAGTGTTGGGCTTTATACCTTAATCGTCCTCTAATTGACACAGGAGCATTTCTAAATCCTTCTATATACAGCATGGAAAGAGAAAAGTGTCCCCAAATGCCAATCTTTATGAGACAGCATTTCAAGATATAGTTGAAATGTTGATAAAGAACAATGAGGAGCTTGAGCAAATCATATTAGGTATAGATGCATACAAACAAAGAAGAGAAAATTTTGATAATAAATTTCAAAAAAAGGAATTACGTTGCTACCAATGTTTCAAAAATAGACACGTGTTGGCGAAATTTCGCCGACATGTGTCGGAATTGCAATGTAAGGAACTACATCCCTTGGTAAATCAGGAAATGCAATATTTAAGACAAAATGTCGACCCATGTTGTACCAGAATGTCGTGTCGACCGACACACAGTAATTTTTGTGTGTGAGATGCAAATGTCAGCCAACATGGATGGAATTAAGGTTGATATTATCAACTTCGTTCCAGCTTCATTTCAACAACCTTCTTCCTCCTTGCTTCCTATCTTTATTTCAACATTCCTTCTTCCTATCATCATTTCAATGGCCTTCTTCCTTCTTCCAATCTTTATTTTCCTATTTTAAGTCTTAATGTTAATAACTTAATATATAATTGTATAAATTATAAGGTGATCAAGTGCAATCGGACCGCACGTATCACCTCATATGGCCTCTCACAAGTCACAAGAACAGTAGGGGGTGTGGAATGGGAGCAAGACTGTTGTATAGTCCACCCACACGGAAATGTTTCAAAATGGATATATTACATAAATCTAAATATTTAATACATAGATCAGTAAATTTTGTATACTCATATAACTGTATACCATTTCAAGACGAGGGCAAGAGCTCCATGGATTCTGCAAAGTGACAACGTCTAGGATGGTCCTCAATTAGACTCCACATCTCCAACACACGAGTATTCTCTCATATTTACTTTCTCTTCATATTAAATATTGTGAGAACTATTCATTTTAAACATATACCAAGCATTTTTAAATATAACTTATACATTTATTAAGTATTTTTAGGTACTATTTATGCTTTAAAATAGTTGTCTTAAGTTTATATAGTGTATTTTAAAGTGATACATGCTTAGAAAATGACTTTAAGTAGTCCAAGAATTAGAGTAAATCTTTACTTTAACTTATCCTAGAGTTTTAAATCGAAATTCAAAATTTTTTAACTATTTGCATAGACTTCCATAAATTTGTCGTGTTTATACTTATATTTCCACCGATGTTCAACACGTTTTCTATTTTTATCAAACAAAAGTCTGATACAAAATCGACATTTAAAACCTTACTTGCTACAACCAAGTAAGATGTGTTTGATATTTGAATATGTTTTTTATTTATGCATGTTTTCAATTATTTCTCATTTAACCTTGATGTGTTTTTTATTTACGTGGTGAATTGGTCAGATGCATATGGAATCCTCACTCGTACTCTCAAGAAGATTGCAATATGTATACTTTGACATCATTGCACCACCTCAATTATGAGAAGAATTGGAACATATTTGAATTCGTAAAATCATCAGTACTCGCACTTATTTGAGTATTTTGTCATTGTGACCTAGCTTATTTAGTCATTAATGTTGTTCTATTTGTTTTTCTCTTGTAATAAATCCACACTAAAAGGAGCAATCATAAAGAGCAAGAAATATTATACAAGCTTGTTTTTGTCAGCAACAAGCAACGTCTCTATGAAAGATTCCAAGAGAGATGACTAAGAAACGATAACGAAGACTATGATCGTATACATGTTAACAAACTCAATTATAGTAATAAATGGATGACTTACATAAGTTGAGGAGGCAATAGGTGCTTCCAAATTCATTGTTGGTCGTACTAGAAGATTGACCACCACCCAACCTTCACCAACTTCTCCAGCAACATACAGTTGTGGACTTCCTCGCACAAGTGCATGTAGAAAAGGTGTGAAAACATATTCAAGGAAAGGCAAGGCGCTCATTGAGGAAAAATAAGACGATTTTGAAGAGAGTAAAGAGGAAGACGTCTACAAAGAAAGGATGATGAGAATCTCAACTTTAGAGGACAATTTGATGATTTATTAGATGATAAAGAAAGTGAACTAGATCATGAGATTCTCATTTGATCTTTTTTTTGTGCTCTTCAATATTGACAAAGTCTAAGACATTGTTATTCTCTTATATTTTCGTTTTGTTTAGTTAAAAGTTAAAACTTAAGACTTATTAAAACTTATTGTTTTTAACTTATTTAGATGTTAATGTGTTTACATCGATGCTTTGAAGTTAATCTTATTATCTTGTCATTTGTTATATATTTCAATGTTATTTAGGGATTTCTTGAGTTAAGAATAGATATATCAAGGCATAATTGTATTTAATATATAAAAAAATGAGTAAAAAGACTGAAAATAATTTTATTTTATTTTTAATTACACCTAAGCGGTCAGGCACCACAGCTTAATGCCTTGGCGCCTTAATAAGTATGCTAGGCATCATTACCAAAAAGGTGATCTACAACATAAGATGCCTTATCCTCGCCCTAGACACTTGTGCAGTAATTAGAAATTGTTGAATGTACAACATTCAGTTTGTATTTCTCTTTTCCCACTATTCAAAAAAAAAATTGGAGAACTTCATATGATGCTTCAATATGATTATTTGGTATGCATTTGTTTCAAACACATGCAATTCAAAAAATTCTTTACACAAATCTATCTCATCATTTGTTGATATATAAGAATATGAATATGTTGATATCTGTTAAGTTACTCCTACTTGTGTTTCTTAATATTTATGTGGATCAAGTCATTGATTATTTAATTAATATTACATAATTGATAATTCACTAAATTGATGCTCTTAAGTTCTAATTATTTAAATATGTAGAGGACTATATAAGCGCATACAACCACTCTATTTGTGAATTCTCTAATCTTTCTATTTAAATTAACCTTACGGGTTGACCATTAGTTGACTGTCAATCTTAAGGGCTGATTCCAAACTGTTTTAAAAGTTTGTTTCTAATGTTTTTAAGTGAACTCACTACAAATGTAAGAAGACATTAAGATCAAATAAATGGAGAAAGTGATCTGAAAGATAGTTAAATGACAAGTAGGTTGGTAAATGAGGAAGAACTAGTAATAGAAGCAAAAGTGAAGAATATATATGTACATTATTCTTTATGAAATTACTTCCCCTCTATATTTTGATTACCTACCCAAACATTTAATGAAACTATAGATATTACAATCTTTACTGTTTGATTTAATCATTATCTAGTGTGGATATTTCTAATAATCTTTTGCATCAATCCATCAGTGTATTGTGTTTTTTTACTGTAACATCCTACTTCTTGGTTTCAGTTTTTTTTTTAAATTAAAATAAACAGTAGTAATTTATCAAAAAAACTGTCCTCTACTGACATACATAATTATGCATTTTTCAGCTAATATATCAAGTATTAACAAAAAAATACCCAAAAAAATAAAATATATACCAACCAAGGAGTTCAACTTACATGTGGAGTTCAAGCATTTATCCAGCAATGCTGCAAGTATCATAGAATCTAATCCACCAGAGAAAAGGATTGCAACAGGAACCGATTCCATTTTTCCAGCTGTCTGCAGGTTTAACAAATACACATAAACAAATTAATCAATAGATCAAGAGGTCTGTCACTTGCTAACAGAAAGATCTGTAACACCATTTCCACCACCTCCCTTTCTTCTTGTTACTAGTGTGCCTAGGTAGTAATTTATGAGCACAAACACAGCCCTATCTGAATGGTTTTGTATCCATTTGAAGAACAAACTCCCAGAATAAGTATCAGAATGACATATGAGCTATTTCACATTGAATATATCAAGTATAAAAATCAAAAATAATTTTTTTCTCTTCCAAATGCCTTCATCTTCATCCACTAAAGCCTTAAAGTGCATACACAAATGCAGTAAATCCCACCATTCTTATGCCCATTTCTCTCCTAATCAGGCTGACTCCATAACAATTGCACTCAACCTTTGCTTCTATGTACCCAAATTACCATTTACTAATTGAATGATGCCCTCTATCCTTTACAGGACTACCAAGTACTAGGGGTGCAAACGGATATGGTATATCCGTAAAAAATCCGTATCCATATCCGTTTCTGGGCGGATACGGATATGGATTTTTTAATTTGAACGGATACGGATACGGATATGTAGTTTGAAATTTCAACAGATACGGATACGGATACGGATATCCGTATTAATATTATAATATATAAATTTAATTATTTATTTTTATATATAAACTGTATAACAAATTAACATTTAACATTTAACAGCAGTAAAAAAACCCGATCTTCTCTTCCGCAGTTCCGCCAGACCGCCACTCTTCTTCCATGAAAAAAGCCCTAGCCCCTCTTCCCCGCCGATCGCCGATCTCTTCCGCCGTCGCCGATCTCTTCCACCCTCTTCCGCTGATCGCCGATCCCAGACCCCCTCACTTCCGCCACACCAGTCGACGTCGACGTCGACAGCCCACCCCCCTCTCTTCCGACAGTCCACGCCGACGACAGGCCC
>JAMKQA010036840.1:0-29430 GCA_024699735.1 Posidonia australis | reverse complement strand
CGCCAGCCCTGCTCACAAATGTCTGATTTGGGCTCTGGCTAATGGGTTTGGGGCTCGGTTTAAGGGCTGATCGCATCCAAAGCAACATAGGGACACTCATTCCTGGGTTACCTCAAAATCAGGGTGTCTACAGTACCCTTTCCCTTATCTATAAATAGAAATAAAAAATTTTATTTGTCCAAAAAAAATGGATAAAATACTCAGATAATTAAATCTAAAAATGCTAGTCTAAATTACCCTTAACATGCTTTCTAAAAGTATTTAAATATTAAAGCATGGAAACATGGATCGAAATACAATTAAAATAAATAGTAGCAGTTTGTTCTAACATAAATAAATTCTAGAACAAATATTTAACTTCAGGGACCAAACGAATATTTTAGAAATGTATAGAGTTTTCCATAAGAACAGATAACTTGAGTATAACAATTAGAAAACTCAAGGCTTAAAAGAAATGACAAATTTTTATGGGTTTCTATTAAATTAGAGGACTCTATAGAGTTTATAGATTAACATAAAACTTAGATGTATGAAAATAAAATTATAATCACTTATATGCAATTATCAGATAATAAACTAATAATGAAAAACATTATATGAGTGGATTGAGTGAATGGATACACCCTAGATTCATTTACCTATTAACCCTAGAAACCCTAATGGGTATCAAAATGAGGGGAGGAGAGGGGTTGAGAGTGTGGTGGCGGCACTATAGTTGCAGTCGTTGCCATCTCCAACCATGGTGGGTCAAATCCGACTCTTGGCAGCTAGAACAAAGCCAAAATAAGCCATCCCTATCGTTGAAAATGACCTAGATGGCCAATGGCTGCTTCGACTATTGGAAATGGCTAGGATAGCCTAGAAAGGCCAATTTTGCCTTAGGTCTAGCTTGAAAAACTGTTTCAGTTGACAAAATAGACAAGAATGGCTGGAAATTGACCTCCAGACGACTCAAAAGGTCGGATATTCCATTTAATACCTTTATCCTTATGATTTCATTATTGTATGCAAAACTAATTGCACATAGTTAAAACTATATGATGAAAACTTCCTCAAAACCTGAAAACAATGATAAGAACATGGCTCTGATACCACTTGATAGACAATATGAAGCTTACCTAATGTGGTTGTGGATATAGGATTTTTGAGAAAGTAGGTGCATTGTTTGGTTTCGTTTCCTTTTCACCACCTTGCTTGTGCCTCTTTGATTTATTTGTGGCTCCTTCACTCCACAAATGTCGAAGTCAATGTAATCGCCATTCTCAATTTGCTTTTCCTGACCCTTGAGACATCCTAGGAGATGTGATGTATGTTGCAGGTTCAGCTATCTTAGAATAACTCTAGCGTTGCTTAAGGATGCCTGTGCTAATGAGCTCTTCCTCTTCTTCTTTATCTTGCAAAATAAAATCAAAAGTTCGTAGATTAACTAAGTGCAGTAGAAGTGTATAAGATGATAAGCAAATGACATAAAGTACATGAAAATAACACTTATTTGAGGGTCTTCTCCTCCCAGATGAAACTATATGCAACGTGTAACTATGAATGCATGAACACAATGAAATGCAATAAATCAAAGGAACCCCCTTTTAACCATAAAAATGAATGGTGATTGGAGGGAATGCAGTCATCGAAGATGGTGTTGTTGGAATGAGCCTTGAGTTCTCTCCTCTCTCTTTTCTTAAAAACCCAGCTCAAAGCTCTCAAACTCTCAGAATTCCTCTCAATCTCCCCAAAATTCCTCTCCAAATTCTTGTCCACTCCCCTAAAGGCTGAGGTCCTAGGATATTTATAGAGGCACATATGAGTCAAGAAAAGATAACAAATCCAAAATTGGCAAGGCAACCCAACTATAGTAAATAATTTCCAATTCACAGATGAGTTAAGAAAAGATAACAAATCCAAAATTGGCAAGGCAACCCAGCTACAGTAAATAATTTCCAATTTTGGAGTGTAAGGCGAAGGAAATCATGCATCCTATGTAAGATGTCAGAATAGTAGCATTTAACACACTCTAGAAATAGTAGCCACCTAGCCATAACTATTGTTAGAATATTCCTCCCTATTAGTGGTGAATTAAGCACAATAAAGACTAATTAAGTCCTTGCATGGCCTACAGGCTCTTACAAAAAGGGAAATAATTTGAACTCAAAATAATTCCAAAGAAGGAAAGAACAAAGGGTGGCCAACTATCATGTGTATGACATAGTGAATCATGCATCTAATGTAAGATGCATAGAGTTCAACATCTTACACACCTTGACTCAAAACTTGCCATATTTGGGTGCCAAATCAAATTTCGTCAAATGAATCACTTAATGAGGTTAATAAAGACCTTTAAATAGGACACGTGGACTTGTTCAAAAGGATAGAAAATTAATTTGAGTCCAAAAAAGGAAGGTTTGATAGATTTCAACTTGATTAGCAAATGAGTATTAAGAGAATTCTTAGACTGAGCAAAAGGTCTCTAAGGTTGAATGCAACATAATATGGTGTTATGAGACTTAAGAAAAAAATATGGGAGTATCAAAATAATATATCTACAAATTGCCCATTCCTAAAGGTGGTTTCGGCACAAAACTAGCTTCAAGGTGAGACGACGTTCCCGTGTAACACTACCCATGGGGTCTTGTAATTACAAAGAAAAAGAACCAACACTTGGATGTGAGTTTGAGCTACCACCAAGATGGATGAGGGAAGAAGATCCAACACTTAGATATGAGTCTGCACTGTCACCGTGTTGAATAAGAGATTAAGGGATCAAGTTGATTAAGACATCCAACACTCAAGAAATTGAGTTGAATCAAATATTCGACACTCAGAAATTGAGCTAATTTAAACATCCAATAATCAAACATCGAGCTGGATAAGGAATAAAGGGATCAAGCTGGATAAAAATATCCAACACTTGGGAATTGAGCTAGATAAAATATCCAACACTCAGACATCAAGCTAAATAAGACGTCTAACACTTAGAAAATAGAAGAACCAACACTTAGATATGAGACTAAATGTTGCCACCAAGTTGAAAGAAGATCCAACACCTAGATATGAGTCTGGGCTACCACCAGGCTAGATAAGAAGTAAAGCGATTGAATTGGATAAAATACCTAACACTTAGAACCTAAATATGAGATTAAATGTTGCCACTAAAAAAAGAGATGCGGCCTTAGAGATTGTCTAAGGGGGTCAGAAGGGTAAACCACTATATGAGACTAAATGTTACCACTAGGGTAAGAGATATGGGCCTCAGGGATTGCCTAAGAGGGTTAAGAAATAAACTGCTAGATATGAAACTAAATGTTGCCACCAAGGTAAGAGACATGACTTTAGGGATTGCCTAAAGGGGTTAAGAAATAAACCACTGGATCTGAGATTAAATACTGCCACCAAGGTAAAAGATACAACCTAAGGGATTGCATAAGGGGATCAAAGAATAAACCATTAGATATGATACTAAATACTGTCACTAAGGTAAGACACAGCCTTAGGGATTGTCTAAGGGGGTTAAAGGATAAACTATTAGATATGAGACTAAATACTGCCACCAGGGTAAGACACGTCTTCAAGGATTGCTTAATAGGGTTAAAGGATAAGCCACTGAGTATGAGACTAAATGTTGCCACCAACGCAAGACATAGTTTTAGGGATTGCCTAAGGGGGTAAAAAAGATCAAGACGATCGACACTGGAGTGAGAAAGTCTAAGGAGGATAACCAGTACTGGTGTATGGAAATCCTAACAAGGTATTGAAAGGACAACTGATACTAGAGCAAGGAAGTCTAAGGAGGATAACTAGCACTAGGATGAGGAAATCCTAATAATGTAATAAAAAGACAATTGACACTTAGGTGAGGAAGTCTAATGAGGATAACTAGCACTAAGGCAGGGAAATCCTAACAAAGTATTAAAAAGACAATCCTTGGCTAGGAAGTCTAAGGAAGATAATTGGCCTTAGGGCAAGGAAATCCTAATAAGTTCGTAAAAAGACAATCAACACTATGTGAGAAAGTCTAAGTAGGATAACCAGCAATGGGGCAAGAAAATCCTAACAAGGTTAGAGAGTTTGGAGATAATCGATTTCGACAACCACTCGTGATGCATTATGATGCATTTTGCATGAATGCATGCTGGCAGAAATGAAAGGAAGATGGTCATGATATGCAATGCATGACCCTAAATAGTGAGGTTCCTCCATCATTACCTACTTTGATTTATATATCAGGATGGCTGAGAATTTGTTTCATTATCTAGAACAAACTCACTCATGAATGGATGCAATCCATCATAGTCAGGTATCCTTTCATCAAGTGTAACCTACACTCTCCATAGGGACCGTCGTCCTATGACATGTAAGTTAGTGAGTAAGAGGCCTATGATGTTGTCAGGAAAAAGAGGTTCCTTATCTCTACTAATTACATTGACTATGTTGAATCGAGTGGTACAAAACAAATGCATTCCAACATTCTACACTCCATAAATATTTATGACAATTTCCATTTAATGACCCATGGTAGACCCTAGCTTTCCTTTCTTGCTACTACAAGGAAGCAAAAAAGGTGTAGTGAATTTGTGAACCTTTGAAAAATCTCCATTTTTCTGAATTTTATGTGTAAAGGTTATTTTTGTATATCAAATGATCAAGCAAAGTTCAGGAACTTCCTTGTACTTGAAGTGTTGGACACATAATGTTATGCATCTAACATATGATGCAACAACAAAGGCATCTAATGCTTGGAGACTCCTCTTGATGTTAAATGTTGTCTATTGTAGCGTCTAACATAAGACATTGAAGCTTTAGCATCTTACACATTGAGCCTATTTAACAGCATCTGTCCTCTTTTTCTTGCTCACAACCTTTCTTCTCTTCTTCTCCAATGACAGCGAGCCCTCTCCTGCCATCTGAACTTCTATGGTGATGGCTGGCTTTTCTTGATCTTCTTTGGCAATGGTGGTCTACTTCAGCGTCAAGCAGTGGCTATGGCAAAGCTTTTCGTTAGATGGTGGTTGTGAGTGGTGTCAGAATTGCTTCACTGTGGTGGTGATTGTCATTACAACAATTGTGAGTGGAGAGGTGGTCTGAGTCTTGGCGATGCAGGTATGCTCCTCTTCCTTCTCATTCCTTTCTTGGGTTCTTCCTTAGTTCTCTTTTGAGCAAGTCATTGATGCTCCTCTATTCTGTTTGGTAGTGAATGCCTCGTTACAGGACTATGTCATTGGGTCGAAGAAGCTTGCCCATGTGGGCGATCGACCCTCATCTTCTGGCTTTCGGGAACTAGCATTGGCATTGGTGATGGAGGAGACAGTGGTGACTGAGATTGTTACAGGTGAGGAGATGATTACTCTACTTCCTGCCCCTGCTCCTATTTTGGTGGCTGAGACATTCAAGTCGATGAAAGGCTCAGAGAGTTTTGGCTCGTTGACCACTCTTAGCAAGGACTCCGAGGATATGGACTCCATTGGTCGTGCTATAGGGTTTGCAGTGGACCCAGTCGTACTTGAGGTTGAGGATGATTCATTGTACTAGAATATCCTAGATTTTGTCCATTGTGAAGCAGAGGGTGACATCGATGCTCCTCTGGACTTTGCTTAGACCCATATACCCCATGAGAGGTACAAGCTTTGGGACCACACAGAGACATGTCTCGTGTCGACTTTGCGATAGCCAAACTCACTGCCAAGGGATAGGTAATCTCTTTTTGATCTTTTAATCTAGTTTAGTTCCTTTCTTGTTATGGTTTATTGATGAATATTCCTTGTGTTGTCTAGGCTAGAGCTCCAGCCGTGATTCTAACAAGGAATATGCGTCACGTTTTAACCAATTGCTAGCCAATGTACATGGTTTTTTTCGAGACTTGTGAGGCCTTGTGCTTTAGGCTGGATTTGATCAAGAATATGGATTTCTTGAAATGTATAAAAAGATTTAAAAATGCATGAATTGAAAATAGAATGCGAGCTTTTGAAAAAGGCATGTTTCGGATAGAGATTCCAAATGTTTTAAAAAGAAATGATGTTTTGAAATAGATTTTGAGAACCAAGTTTGTAATAGTTTAGGCTAGTATTTTCTCATTGTTTTGCCGTGATTTTCTGTGTGGGGGGCGTACTAGGTGACTAGAAAGTTACTCATGCGTGCTTTGTTTGCTTTCAAGTGTAGGTGGTGTAGTCCAGTCCAGGTGCCCATGTAGGAGCCATTAGCTGCACATTGTTCTTGGATGTGAGCCTTAGTTAGTTGCAGTTGTTTAATTAATACTGTACTTATTGTTATTGCTTGTGATACTATGATTCAGGTAGCGTACCTGGGTTCGGGGCGTTACACGATGAGTCAACAGGTTGTCCTTGTGTCCTTTCCATTTCTTTCTTTTGGCACAAGGGTATGCCCTTGTAGATGCCCCTGATTTGAAATACTCTATAGCTTGTTACACACTTGCTTGATAGTTATTAGCAATCAAAAGAGGTACCTTTCCCGACTTTGCAAGTTTGACTAAATTGTTCTAAGGAATATTATGTACTTGTGAAACTCCTCTAGTTGGTTTTACTCAACGTAAACATTTAGCAATGAGGTGGAGGGAATTAATCATGACCTCAACTAAAGAGATGGAAAATTAGAGCCCAATGGACACTAATTGTGAGTCATCTATGGATGCTTTAAAGACCACTGTCAAGATAGTGTTCTTGGTTGAGAAAACACACTCAAGCTGTATGACACGCTTGAGTAGGATGTTGACTCCAAATCCGAGTGAGTCGTTTGTTGCATCATCGGCCAAACTAACTCCAGTTTCCCTACTTATTAAGTTCCATTTGCATTTAGGATGGACAACACTACTTAGATTGAGTCTTTCTTTTTGGATTTTTTTTAAATTTTCTAATTTTTTTTGGATTTTCTAATTTTTTAAAATTTTCCACTATCTATTTTTTTTTGGGTTTTTTGGATTTTCTGATTTTTTGGGTATTTGGATTTTTCTAATTGGATTAGGATGAGTATCTACTTTAAACCTTGGTTAGCAGTTCTAAGTGTGCCTTACAACCGTGGGTGTGTCCCTTGTGTCATGCCTATACCTTTTAGATACTTCGGTCCACATGCTAATCCTTGACAACTTGTAATTCCCTGATCTATTAGGTCCTTGACTACCAAGGGCTGCTTACTCTTAGCCTGTGTTGTGGAAACATGATGGGGGAGACTCGAAGTTCAACAAGCTCTTGACATTGGCTTTAGCTTCAATTCCGCTTACCAATGTTTGGCCCTAGTGTACATTTAACATTCCTGAGGTTTTCTTCTTTTCTTTGCCTTTTCTCTCTTGGTCTTCTTTTCTTTCCCTTTTTCTTTTGCTTTTCTTTTTTCTTTTAGGATTTCCTTCTCTTATTTTTTTTGTAAGTTCCTGCCGTTTACTATCTTTTTGTAAGTTCCCAAGGTTTTCTTCTTTTCTTTGCCTTTTCTCTCTTGGTCTTCTTTTCTTTCCCTTTTTCTTTTGCTTTTCTTTTTCCTTTTAGGATTTCCTTCTCTTATTTTTTTTGTAAGTTCCTGCACACTTACTCAACTATTTTCTCACTCCCATTTCGAGTACTTGCCCATCACAACCTTTCAGGTTTACACTATGACGATATACTCACATTACGTGGTTTCCCTTCTTTTATGCGCTTTCTAGATTTGGTTTGGTTGTGCTCATCCATCACCTCCTCTTGGATTTATGGTAAAATGACACATTATTCAGGATGAGCAGGTGTTATGTTTTATCGAAGCTCAAGCTTGCATCTTTCTTATTGTGGACGTAGGATTTCACACCACGGAGGCATTTTACGCATCTTGTGCACTTCGTGGCCTTGCTTGTGTCCCTTTGTTTGTATTCTAGGCTCCATCACTCCATGTATGATGGAACTGGTGTGATCGCCACTCTTGGTTTGTAGTTCATTGGCTCTCAAGAGGCTTGAAGAAATGTAGATGTTGTGGTTTCTGCTACCTTAGGATAGTGCTAGCATTGCCTAAGGGTTCCTGTGCTAGTGAGATTCTTCTTCCTACTCTTTTCCTTACAAAATGTGATTGAGATTATGCGATGTTATGCCCCCAATTCCCATAATAATTTAAATTAAAGAAAATTAAAAGCTAAACAAAAATATCAACTACCAGGAACCTGTGTGTGTGGCTACGAGACTCCAGACTATATGCGCTATGCTAAAACTCATCTGCATGTCTGCACCTACAATCCAAAACCATGAAGAAAAGCATGAGTGACAAAAGTCACCTAACACGCATCCCACGAAAACAACGGAAAACAAATCTATATTAATTTTCTTTTAAATTCATTTTGCAATCATTTTCTCTAAAACTACTAATACTGACTAACCAGGCCCAACAGGTCGAAAACCACAACAAACGTAGTCCACACCGGGCAAAACAGCAGACAAGGCTCTACCAACCGAAAACCACAAATGGGGCCCTCAATGGCCAAAACCATACACAGTGAGAGCGTTCATTTTCATTGCATTGCCACAAGCAGCTCTAGTCACAAGCAGCTACCAATGTGCATTGCATTGCCACACGGAAGTCCATCGAAGCGTTAGGCAACCAAACTTTGGCCACACGCAGTCTACCGAAGCGCGACCAATAGGGTCTGCATTGCCATGGTAACGGCCACCTTGTGTAAGAGCGTTCACTGTCCCACGATTCTCCCACTTGGAGAACCCTCACAAAGTCAACCCCTCTTTTGGAAGGCTATCCTGTCTCTTCAGACACTAGTAGCTATGGGGCACATGACCCACCCGCACTGGCCACCATAAGGTACAGCTCACGACGTCCTCCACATGGTGCTCAAGTCGGAGTGTCATACCTTCACACCCAACAACACTCGAGCCTTAGTGCTCACAATGATAGTAGGAGTATCATACCTCCTTGTCATGCCACAAGACATCTCAACCCGTGGACCACAACTCTAGCCTTGAGACGACAGTCAGGAAGTCTCATACCTCCAAGACCCGACGACCCTCAGTCTCAGGTATCTCAGCCCCCTAACCTCAACTAGGGAGACGTGTTCGACCACTCGAGAATGTTGTCACATTTCCTGGTCCAGACGACACGGTCCCACGGTGTCTCGTCTTGCACACAGACAACCAGGAAAATCATTTTCCAAAACGGGCCAACACATCTCTTTTGAAAACTATTTTTCAAAACCATTTTATATTTTTGGAAACTCTTTCAAAACCTTGGCAAAATGATACATCAGGTGTCCCACGAGACCACCACTGATGTCCCATGATCCCATCTCAAATGGGCAAACAAACCAATTCGGAAAGCCACTACATTCAAATGCATTTTACTAGAAATCCAGGAAATACTTCCAAAATGCCCTACTAGACATGCACATGTGGACTGCGTGTCTGGCCCACGCCCTAGGTATTTTCGTCTAAATGCAAACAGAGCCTCGACTAGAGGCCAGAACCGTTGGTGAAACCATACATGTGGTCTGTGCAATCGACCCATGCCTCCAGTTTTCTGTCAAAATTTATATAGCTTGCAACAGAGGACCCAAATTTCACCCGAAGTGGGAACCAATGGTGGGCCAAGCAAACAAGCACAAAAAATTCCAAATAAAACATATGTGGTAGACCCTCGAGTCTACTCCAAATCCAAACAAATAAAACTGAAATCCATTCATCACACATCAAGATATAAATTCGCAAGCACAGAGAGGTCAAAAGCACCCAAATCACAACAACCACCATAAATACGCATAAATACCACAATAATTTTTCAAAAATTTTGAAACGTTAAATTTAGCCTAGATAACACGCATTCTAGGCAATTCTACCATTTTACATGATTTCTACTCATTGGATTGGAGGTATGTTCCTAAAATGGCCTCTGACGATCCAATGCGCAATCTGGCCAGCCTCCAACCACCACTGGTGAACCACGGCCTCCACAAAAGCCTCCTCGACCTCTAGAGCTCCTGCCACGCCAATGTCCAACCACACAAAGCCTCCACCTCTCTCACTCTCTCTCACCGACGCACGAAATAGAGGGGGGAAGAATGGGGAAGATGGGTGGGGAAAAGAAGGGGGTGGGGGAAGGAGAGGGGTGAGGAGGAAGGGAAGGAGAAGTGGGGGAGGAAGAGTGTGCGCTCGAGGAGGAGGAGGAGAAGAAAGAAGAAGAAGACGGACGGTGAGTGACGGAGGAGTGAGGCACGAGCGGGCTTATAAAGCCATGCACATGCAGTAGCTGGACGCGTGTGCACCTACATGTTCCAGCCATCGGCACCCCGCACAAGCACACAGACCTCACACACTGCTCCAAGCACACACCAGTGACCTGTCGCACCAACTGGCCCTCAAATGTGAGCCCCACATGGATCCATACACAGGCCCACAAGTACGGTACCACAATGTACAGTGCCAACCACGTATAGGAACTTACAACCAGAAATTAGCCCACGAGGCCCAAGCTCAAAATCACAAAATCACACAAATGGACCTCAGAACAGTAACACTTGTCCAAGAATAAATTCATTATAATATAAATAATTACAAAATAAATTTACGAGTGTTACATCCTGTGACCATGCTGGCCTAGGAATTTGGCCCTGGAGGGCGTTAAAGGAGGAGGCCACAGCCTTGCCAGAAGGCGAAGGCACATGATAAGACAAAATTGAAGTCACCACTTCGTCTTTTGATTGGAAAGACGAGGAAAACTGGATGCAAAAGTAAGCTAGAAATACCCAATGAGGTTTGAAAATATGATTCCATGCCAAGGCGTGAGACACAATGGTCATTGTGGGCTAGAGAAATGGTAAGGACTTCTGTTATTTGTTGGGAAGGTGTTAGGCACCCCCACTCGCCCGACGAGTTGGTCTTTCTAGGCTTTCTACTTGCTTTGTGTGGCTATGTGGACTTGATTGCCAATTGATGTTTGCCCAAAGGCAATGATGTTTATGCCATGCAATTTTGAAGAAGCGTGCGCGAAAGTAGAACCGAGATGCGAGGGGAAACCAAAACATGCTTCTAGGATGCTCAAAAGTGTTGCCTGTGTCTTTAACCAGATTTGGTCCACAGGGAACAGTAGGCAGTAATTGTCATTGCTCTAATGTGCACGATCGGGAAACCGATAACTTCAAAAAAATATGCATGATATTGAATGACGGATTAAGCCAGAGCCATAAGTACAAAATGACCAGATACTGTGATAAGGCTAGCTAATGCAGTTTCCTAAATGCAAAATATCCACTAGATGTGATAAAGTGAATAAACACGAGGGTTAGGATGCTAAATGACCTATCGTGCATAAGGAAAACAAATACAAGGGATAAAGTGCAAAAATACAATAATACATTAAAATCTAAAACCTTGAATGCAAAATGGGCAGCCCATGCATAACAAAATGAAAACTGTAGGGTTTGGGAAGCAAAAGCACAAGAAAAATCATAAGACACAAAACCAGGGCTCACATGCTACAACATCATAAAGTAAGGGACTGAAATGCAATAAAAAATAAGACTTAACGACCTAAGTGTAAAGAAACTGTGAACTTAGGGACCTAGATGTAACAAAACAGTGACACCAAGGATCCAGATGCAAGGAAAATCCAAGGACCTATATGCAACAAAAACCTAAGGGCTTATTGGTGACAAACCCAAGGGCCTACATGATGTTTGCACACTGAAACAAGTAGGTGTGCCTACATGGTGCGCTAGAGAGATGCGCCTGTTTGGTGCGCCTTTGTGGTGTACCACATTGGTGGGCTAGGGACCTATATGTTATGAAAATAGACTTGAGGACTAAAACCTAATGACTTAAATGCAATACATAAGAAAAATCAAGGACTTACCTCTAAAATGGGGCGTTCGAAGATCACCGGCGGATCGTCTACGTCCTCACTCTGGCGAGAGCTCCAATGACGGGCCGACGGCAGTGCAGCGGCGAAGGACGATGGGCGGCACGACGAGCATTCCTGAGGTGTCGAGTATGGCCAAAGAGGGCTGGGGTGCTCCTCCCACCTCGTGCTCCAGCGAGGGACTGTCGACGCTGGAGAAGACGAAGGCGGAGGTCATGGGCGGCAGTTCTGTTGTTGGGACAGCGTGGCGGTGAGTGGGAAGCGTCGGGGTAGTACAGTGGACACTCTGAAGGGGCCAAACAAGGTCGGGGATTCCTGAGTGGCTCTACCCACCCCCCATGTCGACGGCAGACGTGACAGAGGTGGGGGTGTTGTTCTGGAGGGGGTCCATGGCAATGCGGTGGGACTTCCTGAAGTGATGGCTTGAAACCGACACTCCTGGAAGTCTCCACCCACTTGGTTGGTTCTACGGCGAAGGGAGGTGGTCGTCGATGCAATCCTGGCCACTGTTGGCCAAGGAATCCACCCCTGAGCGATGGAGGCTTAGGGAGGAGGAAGAGGGAGATGGGAAGAGTCCTCAGGGCCTTGTCCCGACCAAGAGGCCATGGGCCTCAATCTCGCCAGTGGGTTGCACCCACCGTCGAAGAATAAGGGAGACTGGACCAAAAACACAAAGAACAAGATCAAAGATGGGATATTCAAGATTGCGAGAAAGAGAGTTACCTAGAGACAAAAGCTCAGATTGTCAAGGATTTCATGATGAGGCTGGTTGCGGAAGTCCAATTCTTCGTCCCTCATCCTTCCAAAAGATCCCCCTCATTGCAGTCGGCCATGGCTTCTTTCATACGTCGACGCATGGGCTAGAGGGGCCATTAGGGTTCTGTCGGAGATCGCATAAGGATCGGTGCTGATGGAGGAGTCAACGTTGTCAATCTTGGTGGTTGTCGAAAGTTGGGTCGCTGGATGCAAAGGAGAGGAGTGATTAGATTATAGTGGAGGGTGACCTGGCAATCGTGGTGGTGTGCCACTGGCATGCGTAAGTGAGGTGCTCCTAATTGGTGCACCAGTCAGGTGCGCTAGCTATGTGCACCAATTAGGTGTGCTATCCAAATGGGCTATGGTTCATGGCTTGTTTGATGCATTTGGAAGCCTGAAGTCATCGCCTCTGAATCCACCAATTAGTCACCTCAAAATCGAGGAATCTACACATCCTAACAACCGTAAAAGAAGATTTCGCCCCCGAAATCACTAGTAGGTGAAAAGATACGGATATTGGCTTGGATGGCTTCCTCACCTTCTTACGTGGCCTCCTCGGCTCCATGATGCCGCCACCGCACCAAGACCAGTGGAATCACCTTATTCCGTAGCACCTACTCCTTGCAGTCAACAATCTGGATGACATCCACCACGAAGGATAGATCTTCTTAGAGCTCCTTTGGCTGAACTGGGATCACATGAGATGCGTCAGCCAAACACTTCCTCAGCATGGAGACATGGAATGCGTTGTGCACAGACATCTTTGGTGGTAGATCCAGTCGATATGCAACCTCACAGATCCTCTAGGTGATCTGGTATGGGCCAATATAGCAAGGACTCAGCTTCCCACGCTTCCCGAACCTCATGAAACCCTTAGTTGGTGACACCTTCAGAAACACATAGTCTCCCACCAGAAATTCCAATGGTCTCCGCCTTCTGTCGGCATAGCTTTTCTCTCGATGACATGGTCCCACAGTGTCTCGGCTGGCACTCAGAAAATTAGGAAAACCATTTTCCAAAACGGGCCAACACATCTCTTTTGAAAGCTATTTTTCAAAACCATATTATATCTTTGGAAGCTCTTTCAAAACCTTAACAAAACGACACATCAGGTGCCCCACGAGACCACCACTGATGTCCCATGATCTCATCTCAAATGGGCAAACAAACCAATCCATAAAGCCACTACATTCAAATGCATTTTACTAGAAATCCAGGAAATACTTCCAAAATGCCCTACCAGACACGCACATGTGGACTACGTGTTTGGCCTGCACCTTAGGTTTCTTCGTCTGAACGTAAACAGAGCCTTGACTAGGGGCCAAAATCATTGGCGGAACCGCACATGTGGTCCGCGTAACTGGCCCGCGCCCCCAGTTTTCTATTAGAATTCAGACAGCCTATAGCAAGTGACCCAAATTTTTCCAATAAAACTTATATGGTAGAACCTTGAGTCTACTCTAAATCTCAACAAACAAAACCTAAATCCATTCATCACACAATAAGATATAAATTCGCAAGCACAAAGGGGTCAAAAAGACCCAAATCACAACAGCCACCATAAATACCCATAAATACCACAACAAATTCCCAAAAATTCCTAAATGTTAAATTTATCCTAGATTACATGCATCTTACACAATTTTATCATTTTACATGATTTCTACTCATTAGATTGGAGGTACGTACCTGAAACAGCCTTTGACGACCCAACGTGCAATCAAGCTAGCCTTCAACCACCACCAGCGACCCTCCTTGACCTCCGGAGCTCCCGCCACATCGATGTCTAGCCACACAGAGCCTCTACTTCTCACACACACACACTCTCTCTAACCAACCCATGAAATAGAGGGGGAAAACAACGGGGAAGATGGGTGGGGAAAAGAAGGGGGTGGGGGAAGAAGAGGGGTGAGGAGGAAGGGAAGGAGAGGTGGGGGAGGAAGGGTGCGCGCCTGAGGAGGAGGAGGAGAAAGAAGAAGAAGACGGACGGCGAGAGAGGGAGGAGCGCGGTGCGAGCGGGCTTATAAAGCCATGTGCATGTAATAGTTGGACGCGTGCGCACCTACGCGTTCCAGCCACTGGCACCTTGCACAAGCACATCGACCTCACCCACTAGCTCCAAGCACACGCCAACCACCAGTCGCACCAATCGGCCCTCAAACGTAGGCCCCACACGGACCCACACATGGGCCCACAATTACAGTGTCACAATGCACAATGCCAACCATGCATAGGAACATACAACTAGAAGTCGGTCCACGAGGCCCAAGCCCAAAATCACACAAACGGGCCTTGGAACAGTAACACCCGTCAACAATAAATTCATTATAATGTAAATAATTACAAAATAAATTTACAAGTGTTACACGTAGATTCGTTTGGTGTAGTAATTGATCCAATGAATCAAATTTCAATCAACATGAAACGGAAGGGAAACACTTACCTGAGGATTTTTTATACCATCAACTTCAACTAAATATAAATATCTAACTACAATATGCAAAGTATTCAATATGCAAAAAATACTGAAAGAAAACCCCCTTTTAAATTTATGTGATGTATGTACAAGATGCATGATGTCGACGTGATGTGATGAGAGATGGATGATGACTCTAGCCCTGCAAAACTGAGAACTTCTCTTCTCTCTTTTTCTCTCTCTTAGAATTCTCTCTTGGTATCTTTGACCTTTAGGTTTTAGATAGGTCTCGATCGAATCGTTTTGGTCTCGTTGGTCTCTGTTTCAGTGGGTCCTTCTCAAGGGTTGGGGTGCCACCTATTTATAGAGGTGTGATATAACCTACGAATGGCATGAACTTTAAAAATGGCAACTAGAGTAGGAAACTTCCAATTCTAGAGTGTTGAATGTGGCAAAGTTGGCATTCTATGAAGAACGCTAGCTATCTGTCATTCTATAATGTAGAATGCTAGTAGCCAGGCGTTCTATACCCTGTTGACCTAAGCAACCAGCTTAGAGGGTCTAATCACTTATTAATGACTGGTTGAGGTCTGATTAAGCCCTAATTAAGCCCACACATGAACAATAGACATCTATGAAAAATAGTAGTATGAAATTCAAATTCTTCCAAGTATGGAAAGTTGCTGTCGTGGAGGTTTTATGTCGCTAGGTGTACAATGCTCAAAACTGAGCATTCAATGTAGAACGCTGCAAAGTCAACGTTCTATATCCCTAGACAACAAACTTGCCAAATTTGGTCAAGAAATCAATGGGCCTAAATTGCTGGAATCAAGGAATAGTGATGATCTTCGTAAAAGGCATGAGGCAATGATGGAACTTAGAAAATCATTCACGTCCACAAAAGGTAAGTGGGCTAAAATGGAAACAAATCTGCTATGGGTCATAGAACGTCCCATTTCAAACGTTCAATGTAGAACGCTGGTTTTTTAGTGTTCAATGCCGAATGTTGAGTCCTCTGCATTCTATACCTTGGAGAGGTTAGATGAGGTTTTGGGCTTGAATGACAAGGTTTTGAAGTGGGGTATGCTATGCACTGATGCATCATGATTCAGAGGAGGGTGGGGAGTGCCTGAAAATGGGATATCTACAGATTGCCCCTCCTTAAAGGTAGTTTCAGCACAAAACTGACTTCAAGGTGTGACGATATTCCAATGTGACAAAACCTAGAGGATTTCTGGTTAAAAGGAAGAATAAGATCCAACACTTGGGGTATGAGTCTAAGCTACCACCAAGCTAAAAAGGGGTAAGAAGATCCAACACGTATTGCCACCAGGCTGGATAAAAGAGATCAAGCTAGATAAAACATCCAACACTTGGTAATTGAGATGGATCAAACATCCAACACTGAGAACCTAGATATGAGAATAAATGTTACCACCGAGGAAAGACTTGACCTCAAGGATTGCCTAAGGGGTCATAAAGAAGGACTTAGCCTTAGGGATTGCCTAATAAGAATGGGCACAACCTCAGGGATTGCCTAAAAGAGTCATAATAAAATACACAACCTCAGGGATTGCTTAAAGGGGTCATAATAAAAGACACGGCCTTAGGGATTGCCTAAGGAGGTCATAAAGAAAGGCTCGACCTCAGGGGTTGCCTAAAGGGATTATAAAGGAAGACTCAACCGTAGGGATTACCTAAAGGGATCAAAAAAGAAGACTCGGCCTCAGGGATTACCTAAAGGGATCATAAAGGAAAACGTGACCTCATGGATTGCCTAAGGGGCTCATAAAGGAAAGACATGGCCTTAGAGATTGCCTAAAAGGGTCATAAAGGAAGAATCAGCCTCAAAGATTGCTTAAGGGGGTCATAAAGGAAAACTTGGCCTCAAGGATTGCCTAAGGGGGTCATAAAGGAATGACACGACCTTAGGGATTGCCTAAAGGAGTCATAATGAAAGACACAACCTTAGGGATTGCCTAAGGGGGTTCATAAAGGAAGACTCAACCTCAAGGATTACCTAAGGGGGTCATAAAAGAAGACTCAGCCATAATGATTACCAAAGAGGGTCATAATGAAAGACACAATCTCAAGGATTGCCTAAGGAGGGTCATAATGAAAGACATAGCCTTAGAGATTACCTAAGGAGGTCATAATGAAAGACACAATCGTAGGGAGGAAGACTTGACCTCAAGGATTACCTAAGGGAGTCATAATAAAAGATACAACCTCAAAGATTGCTTAAGGGAGTCATAAAGGAAGATTTAAGACAAGCGACACTAGAGTGAAGAAGTCTAAAGAGGAATAGGAAAGATTTAGAATGATTGATTTCGATGGCCACTCACAATGCAATACGATGCAATGTAATGCACTTTGCATGGATGCATGCTAACGGGTGTGCGAGGGAGGTGTTCTTGGTATGCAATGCATGGCCCTAAAAAGTGAGGTTCCTCCTTCATTACCTGCTTTGACTTATATATTAGGATGGCTCAGGAATTTGTCCCACCATTTAGAGCGATCTGACACATGCATGGCCGCAATTTATCATAATCCAATCCCCTTTCGTCGAGTGTAGCCTTCACTCTCTATAAGGACTGTTATCTTATGACACGTAAATTGGTGAGAATGAGGCCCATGATGTTCTCAAGTATAGGGCAAAGGGGGTCAACCTCATTTCTTGCTAATTACGTCAGCTTTTATCTTCTTCTATTTTTCATTTTCCATTCTATCTACATTAAATGCGTGATGTGCAACATTCTATGCTTCAAATTATCTTGTTTTAGTACAGGTGTTGAATGCATATTATCCTTCGTTCAACATTGAATGCCCATTGTTCTACATTCAATGACTTAGATCAGACTGTTGTCTTTTCTTCTTTGTTGTTGTTAATCGGGAAGTAAATCTTTGATTTTTGTGATTGTTTCCCCTCTTGGGGGGCACTGATGCCTATATTAAGCCTTCCTTTGCTTGTCTTTTGATTGCACAACAAATTTTATTTTGTCTCTCTCTTCTGCTGCTAAGGAATCCCCTGTTGGTCTCATAGACTTGGGTGATATTCCCCGTCATGCCTTCAGAGTGGCTAATTTTTCCTTTCCTTTTGATCACGAGCAGCTTCGACTGGAGACAATTCCCAATCATTTGTTGAATCTCCTTGTGAATGGGGAGGTACCCAACCCCCTGCCCTTGCCTCACCTTTCTTTTCTTTTTTTTTATGTTGAACCCTTTTTTGTTTTTCTTGGGTAGCCTTTGGCCTCTCCCAACATTGATCATGATGGCAAGGCCTACCAACTCGACTGGGTCCAAAATTTTCATTCTTGGGCATTGAAGAAGTACCAAGAGCACTTAGAGGAGGTTGGCTTCTATCAAGCTCTCCGGATGCTACACTAGCCTATTAATGGGAAGGCACTCTTTGGATTTTTTGGGATGTGGAACCCACTCACTAATACATTTTTCACTTCTTCCATGGAGCTCACCATCCTTTTGGAAGGTTAGTGCACTATTGAGCCTTCACCAAGCTGACCCTACCATTTATTCTCGAGAAGCTTATCTTTTGCCAATTAGGGCTTGTGGGCTCTTTCTCTCTCTTGAATGCATCTTTGGTTCCATAACTATCGCAAAGGATTTGGTACTGGATGGTTGTATCAACCTAGCTTACTAGTGGAAATTATTTTCCAAGCAAAAGGATCACATATGCTTTGAGGCATCTTGCTTGGAGTGCATTTTCATTTTGATTGGAGGGTTGGTGCTTGTGCCAAACAAGGCATTGGCCATCAATGTGTATCATGTTGAGCTCATGTGTTTGAGTGTTCACAATTTGGAGAAGAGGTTAAGTCAGTTTGTATTGGCATTCACCATTTGGGGCTTGTCAAGCACTTGCATTGGTGGGCCATTCTTCGGGTCTCCCTTTCTGGTTTTGAGGTGGTTGGACAAACACATCTTGTTGCTTGCTTTTGACGCCAATCTCTTACTTGAAGAGTATATTCGTTGAATATTTGCACATGAAGTGAAACCACAAATGGACCTTTTCAACTGACTTTTGATGTTTTGGACATTGTATGACCTTGAATACTTTCTAACTCGGATTGGGGTGATAGAATTTGTAAGCTACAATCCCCAATGTTGCTTCTCTATGTTGGGCACTCCTCATATTATTCCCTCCATGCCTTGCTTTCTGGATTTGCTTCTTCCATGCCTGAGGGACTCTCTTAGAGACATTGCCCATGTTTATTTTCACATCGGCATTTGGGATAGAAAAGTGTAGAACCAAGTTTTTTCTTCTTGGGATGGTACGAGTATAGACCAAGATGCAATCTCCCTTGCCACCTATGATGTTTGGTACGAGGGTGTGAAGCCCAAACTTTGTATTGAATCTGTGAAGAAGCAAAAAGTGCAATAAGTTTGCAATTTTCCATGATTAATAAAATTATGATTTTTTATTTATGATTATTTTATGCAAGTGCATCATTTTGAGGGGATCAAAATTTGAATTAGAAGGTGTTTAGATGTCTCCCTGTGACAGAGGTGTTGAAGGCTGAATCTAGGCCATTCAACATTGAATGACCATAATCCAGTGTTTAACGTTGAATGACTACAAACTATCTTTTAATGTTTCAGTTCCATTAAGCATTGAACGCAAGGGTTCTGGAGTTCAACGATTTGGCTTTCTTGAGGCATTGAATGTTGGATCTCTAGTGTTCAATGTCGAATCCCTTAAGGCCTAACATTTTACATCTCGGGTGGTTTAACTTCACTTCTCATCCCCTCTCTCGCTCTTTGGCCTTCTTCTTCCCTGACAGTAGTAGGCTTCAATGTGTTCTGATGGTGCAAGCAGGCTTGACGGTGGAAACTCTAGTGGGGGAATGGAAGGGGGTTTGGCAGTTGGTGTGGTGGTGCCAGTGGTGTAGGGGGTAACGAGCGGTGCCTATGGGTGTGCTTTCCCTTCTTTTCCCTTCTTTCTTCCTTCCATGATGCCCAAGAAGATGGCACGGAGGGGGGATGGGCCATCAACATACGATGACCCTGAAGTCGTACCAATAGAGGCTCTAAAGGTAGTTGGGGTAGTTGAGGAGGTGACAACAATAGGTACTGAGTCTCGGGCAGATGTGGTGGTCATCGAGGCTTTTGTGGTGACAGAGACAATTCTAAAGGTGGTTGCAGATGATCCACCCCCTACTGAGGAGGCTTTAGAGATGTCAACGGACATGGACCTCAGTGGATCAGATAATTTGGGCACAAAGTTGTTCATTCCATTGAGCAATGATTCGGAGGAGACAACATCAAAGGAGATGATTCCTAAGGCGGGACGTGCTATTGCTACTCCCTTGCTAATAGATTTGGTGAGGATGACATCTAGTATAGGAACATCCTTGACTTTGATTTGGAGGAGGTGGAGGGTGGTGTTGTCGATCCTCTGGATCTCTCACAGATGATTCTTGAGGCAAGACTTGCTACTACTGCTCCCCCTGCTGCTGGATTTGGCAAGGATGACTCCTGGTATAGGAACATCCTTGACTTTGTTCAACATGAGGTAGAGGATGGTGCTGGTGATCCTCTGGACTTCTCACAGGTCCACATTTCCAGTGATGCGGTTTAGGTGTCGAGACAATGCATAGACGCATCCCGTATTGAGTTTGTCGCTGCTATGCTAGCAACTATAGGACAGGTAATGATTTCCAATTTATGGCTTGACTTTGGATCTTTTGTTCGATTTGTCTAACTTATGCTCCCTTTTTCGCAGAGTCGTACTCTAGCAGTGACGCATTGTTACTGGGGTAGGCTCGGAGGTGCTCCTAGATGCTAGCACCTTTCTAGTAGGAGTGTTTGGCTCATATGGGGTTCAAGCACTTCTTGTCCATCCCCAAATTTCCACTTGGACCAATGTTTTTGGAGTCAATGGCCAAGCGATACAACTACCGAACCAATTCCATTGTGACACGGCTCGACGAGTTCTTCCTGTCGTTAAAGGATATGATTTGACTTAACTGGGCTGTGAGTGACTGTCCAACATGAAACGGAATGGAAACACTTATTCGAGGGTTTTTTATATCCTTGGCTGCAACTAAATGTAAATATCTAACTGCAATATGCAAAGTATGCAATATGTAAAAAATACTGAAAGAAAACCCCCTTTTAAATTTATGCAATGTATGCACAAGATGCAAGATGTCGACGTGGCATGATGAGAGATGGAGGAAGACTCTAGCTCTCCAAAACCCAAAACTTCTCTACTCTCTCTCTCAAAATTCTCTCCTGGTGTCTCTAGCCTCTAGGTCTTGGATAGGTCTTAGTCGAATCCTTTCGGTCTCGTCAGTCTCTATTTTAGTGGGTCCTACTCAAGGATTGGGGTGCCCACCTATTTATAGAGGTGTGATATGACCTATGGATGGCATGAACTTCAGAAATGATAGCTACAGTAGGGAACTTCCAATTTTGGAGTGTTGAATGTGGCAAAGTTGGCGTTCTATGTAGAACACTAGCTATCTGGTGTTCTATAATGTAGAACGTTGGCTATTAGGCGTTCTATACCTTGTCGACGTAAGCAACCAGCTTAGAAAGTCTAATCACTTTTTAATGACTGATTGAGGTCAGATTAATGTCTAATCACTTATTATCTATGAAAGGTAATAGTATGTGTGACCATGCCTACTCGGGGATTCGACGCAGAGTCGCGCCAGAAAGAGGAGGCCACAGCCATGCCAAGATGGTGAAGACACAAGATAGGATAAAATGAAAAGAAAATGGAGTCGGCACCTAGTCTTTTAAGGGAAAGACGAGGAAAACCACAAACAAACCACAAAAGATGAATGCATGAAATGCAAATGTAAAGGCCATATGTCTACTAACTAAAGGATGGGTAAGGATTCCTATTACGCACAGGAAATGTGTTAGGCACCCCCGTACGCCCGAGAAACTTGGTCTTTTTAGTCTAATTCGCTTGCTAAAGGCTGGTTGAATGCTTGCTAAGCCTAGATTATGCTCTAATCATGCTAATATGAATGCCAAGTCAAGACTCAATGGATGTACAAGATGGTGTGCAAAAAATGCGAAGAAATCCACACGGAATGATGAAATCATGAAACACGACACGGTAAAGAAAATCACATGAAATGACGAGATTTTTGGGGAGAATGGCTCGGGAAATCATACCGACATCAATAGAATAAAAAATGCAATCAACTCAACTCAAATCGTAGAAAACATTCTGGAAATCAAGATGGAAAAATTGCAAAGAAGTCTATGTAGATCGATCAAATGGTGACATGTGAAGAAAATCACATAAAATGACGATGTTTTTGGAAAGAATGTTCTAGAAAATCACACCGATATCAAAAGGATCAAAAGTAGGGTCAACCTAAGTCATCATAATCATAGAAGAAGTCATAAAAATCAAAAAAGAGAAATAACCCGCAAGTAGGCCAATGTAGGCCTTTAAGTCAATTAGTGTATGCCCTTAGGCAATTGAAATCCACATTAGATCGAAAAATCCAAAATGCAAGAGTAAAGGAAATCAAATCGAATGTCGGGTGAGGGACTCCGAAAACAAAATGAGGAAAAATCTATAAAAGAAACACATGGGTTGCAGGCTTACTTAAAAAGGGTGGACTGATACACAAATGTAATAAAAGCTATGCAAAAAGCATGAATGTGTACCTAAATGTGTAAAAGGTGATGAGGAATGACTTAGACAAAGATTATGCATGACTGAGCGCAAAAAACTAATATGCATGTACATGAATTGGTGGCATAGGGGCAATTTGGTCATTTCCATGGCCAGATGTGATAAATGTGTGTATGTGGATGATGCATGGTCTGAGATATGCCAAAATGTATGTGAAATGTCAAGAAAATGTTATTTGCAAGAAAACATGAAAAGGACAAGGTTTTAAAAACAATAAAATGATGTAAACACAGTAAGGGAAAGTACAAGGACCAAAATGCAAAATTCACAAAAAGGGTGGAAACCAGGATTGAAATATATTCAGTGACTTCTATCTTAGCGTGCAGATGATGGATCAAATGAGGATGTGACACTGAGATGTGTGAGAATTGCACCTTGGTAATTTTCTAAAAACTTAGGGTCTAATGTGCAAAATTCATACATAAGTGCAAATGTGACTAAAATCTGAAAATAAAGATCAATTCACAATGCAAACATGATTTTTAAATGAGATCTATGATTAAGTGCGAAATTATAAATGCAATAAGTGGAAAATGTCAACAGTAAGTGTGAAAACAATTAAAACCCTAAATGATTCATCTGAAATTAGTCTAAGGTTCTGGGTGCAAATTTCTTATGCTCAATGGTTGTATGTTATGAACACAGGGGCCTACATGCAAAATTACAGGGCTTAAATGTGATAAAAATTAAACTTTTATGATGGTCAGTGTGATTTTAAAATCCTTCAGGGCTCAAAATGTAAATCTCATAGGGAAAACTCATTTTAAAAAGTTCTGGCACCCAATGCAAATGTTCAGGACTCAAGTGCAAAGAAAAACATGATGTTAGGGACCTAAATGTGATAAAACATGCATGAATGCAATAAAGACAGAAAATTAAAATATGCAGGGAGCTACATGCAATTCTTACGGAAACAAAACAAAGGAACAAAAGTTATTTAAAACTACAAGGACTTAAATATAAAAATACAGGACCTAAATGAAATAATCTAAGGACCTAAGAATAAAATCCTAAAACTAAAGACCTAATCTAAAAAGCTCCTCTTCAAAGTTCACCAGAGGATCGCCGATGTTCTTACTCTGATGCGACCTCCGGCGACGGCCTAGCGACGGTGCAGCAGTTGGAGGGCTCCAGCGATGGCTTAGGAGGTTGGAGGGAGGCACAACAAAGCCGGATGTTATTATTATTTTAGGGTTTTGTGTTTAATTTTGGATTTGATTACTTTTAGAATTAATTTTTAATTGATTTAATTAGGGTTTCAATTTAAATTTTGATTTAATTGGTTTTACTTGGGATTTAATTTGGAGTTTGTTTTAATTATTTTTTTGCTTGATTTAATTTAGAGTTTGATTTAATTGTTTTTTTTCCTTGATTTAAGTTAGAGTTTGATTTAATTATTTTGTTGCTTGATTAGGGTTTTAACTTAAATAATTTGGATTTTAAGTGGATTTAAGTCGATTTTATTTAATTTTGGTTTTAATTAGAGTTTTTACTTGATTATATTGGATTTTAAGTGGATTTTATTTAATTTTGGTTTTAATTGGGGTTTTTATTTGATTAATTTGGATTTTAAATGTTTTAAATGAGTTTTGTGGGTCATTCACATCCACAAAAGGTAAGTGGCCTAAAATGGAAATAAATCTGTTGTGGGTCATAGAACGCCCCATTTCAAATGTTCAATGTAGAATAGGTAGCATCGCCTTGAGTACTAAGTCACCTATGTTTAATTTGTGCTCGATTACTTTGTTTTGGTAAGCTTTGGTTATTCTATGTTGGTATCAATGCACGTGCTCAATGGGTGCTAGCCGCTTCTCATCAAGAAGTTCTAAGTGAAGCAGCAATGCTTGCCTCTTTTCCTCAGCAAAGATTCTTTTAATCGATATGAACTCTTAATGAGGAGATCAAGATCTCGTATGGGACTACTTCTTTCATTCCAAAAGTCAGGGCATAGGGTGTTTGGCTCATTTTTGTTCTTATGGTGGTGTAGTAAGCTCATAATGCATTAGCTAGTTTATTTGACTAATCTGATCTCTTAGCACCTTCTATCATCTTTTTAATGACTTTAATTAAAGTATTATTAGTAGCTTCTGCTGACCATTTCCTTGTAGATAGTAAGGAGAGGAGTGGTGTAGCATAATACCAAACTTCTTGCATAGCCTGTAGAACTCCTTTGAAATAAAGATTGGCCTATTGTCTACTACAAATGCTTTGGGAACCTTGAATCTTGTAATGATGTTCCTCTAGACAAATCAACAGAGGGTTGTGGCTTTGATATTTGTGAACGCCTCTGCTTCGACCCATTTGGTGAATTGTGTTCCATTGTAGTGAGGATGAACGTGCTATCCTTTCCTTGTCGGATTGACTTGACCACATCTAAGGCCCACATAGAGAAGGGCCAAGGTGTCGACAATGCATAGAGTGCTAGCATGAATATTGTTGGCATGTGGTTGACAGCTCTTGTACCTTTTCACCTTGTCTACGCAGTTAGCTTCCATTGTAGGCTAATAGTACCCCCTTGGCAGTTGATGTGGCCCCCGTAAGCTCCTTCATGTGTTACCTTAAGGATTTTGGTTGCTTTTGATGCGTCCACGCATTAGAGTTCAATGCCTAGTGGTGTTCTTCGAAACAACATGTTAACTCTACTGTAGTATCTGGTAACTAGCCTCCTCAAGGCTTCTTTGTCTTTGGAAGTGTTGAACGGTGAGAAGGTACCATCCAAAATGTAGTTCATGATGTCATAGTACCACGAATTCCCATCATTGATTTCTACAATCCCTTGATAGTAAACCTCAATGTGTACCATATTCTCTTGGCACGACTCATCCTTAAGCTCCCGTACCTATTCTGCAGTTGACTCTACTATTGGTGACTTAATCTTCCATACAACAATGGTTTTTTCACTATCCTTGGGGTTGAAGGAGAATGATGATGCAAGTGAAGCCAGAGAGTCTGCAAAGATGTTGTTGCTCTTGAGTGCATGCACATATACTACCTTGTCAAATTTCTTTAGTAAAGCTCATGCTAAGTTGTGATACTCCTAAAGCCCTGATGAGAGGGTCTTGTACTTGTTGAGGACTTATCAAATGACGAGCTACGAGTCACCTCCTATTCTCAGCCTGCTTCCGCCTAGATCAAGAGCCATCTGTAGTCTTAAGATGAGAGTCTCGTATTCTACTACGTTGTTGCTTGCCAGGAAGCCTAGTTGTACGAACATGGGGATGGTGATGCCTTCTAGAGTGAGGAGCGTTGCCCGTATTCCAACACCTTGCGATTTGAGTGCTGCATCAAAGTGGAGAGTCCACTCTTTGTGATGCTGCCAATCAGAAGGATCTCTTTGTCTGGAAAGTTAGTTGAGACCCACTAGTATTCTGTTATAGGTAGTCCAATGGTTGATTAGCAATTGCATTTCCTTTGACTACTTTTTGTGTGATGAATTGCAAGTACAATTCCATGAGAAGTATCTACCATTGTACTAACCTTCTAGACAATGCATGCTTCTCAAGAATGTACTTGATAGAATCCATCTTGGCTATGTAGCAGACTTTATGTGCTAAAAAGTAGTGCCTCAATTTCTATGAGGCCCATACTAGGGCTAAGTAATGTTTCTCGTTATGGGAATACTTCCTCTCTTACTCTACAAATATCTGACTCAGGTAGTAGATAACTTTCTCTTTCCTCCCAGTGTCATCATGTTGTGCCAAGATGACTCCCACAGAATTATCAGTAACAGCCAAATAGAGCAGGAGTGGTCTCTCAGGAGCAAGTATAGTCAACATCGAAGAATTAAGGAATTAGAGCTTTAAGTTGTCGAATGCCTTTTGATAGGTATCATTTCATTTGAACTTTGTAACCATGCCAGCGACAACCTCGAGACTTGGTGCTAAAGGCTAAATACACCAGGATCGATAAAGTCACGGCAAAAACAATAAAAATAAAAATGCAAATGCAGGAGTCGCCACCTAGTCTATTAAAATGGAAGACAAGGAAAACCATAAAAGAATCATTCAAATCATGCATATAAAAACCAATGGAAAAGGTCTTTGTAAACCATAAATCGGTCTTTTATAGGTTTCTCATTTGCTTATGAAATGTCGGCTTCTCAGCCTTTACTGTACGCTTGAGGGCGATATGCCATGCCATGCTAAGTGAGTGGTGTCTTATGCTAAAATAAGGGTGCATGGAGTGCAGGGTGTGTCCTAATGTTCAGAAATATCGCTCACATATCGGGTCAGGTGTCGATGCAAAGATATTGCAGAAATAGATCAAAGATCTAAATATTTTGAGCGAGTTTTCATCCTTGCTTTACTACATGAAATGCATGATCTAACATGCATAGAAATGGCTAAAAACAGAAAAGGGTCTTCCTGGATATACCAAGGAAGAAAGCCAGAGAAAACTGAAAGCAAATCGAAGTTGGAAATCATGCTAAAAACCATGCGAAAACCTACTGTGTGCTACTGAAAACAGGTTGATGCGCTTGTTAGGTGCGCCGGACTGGTGCTCCAGTCTGGTGCACCACCTATGTGCTCGTATGTGGGCCAGAAAGATGTTCTGGGGAAAAATAGAAATCCATGCATTACAAAATCATATGAGAATGCATTCTGGAAAAGTATGCAATGTAAAATCCTTCGCAAGACTTGAAAAATATGAAGTAAAAGGAATGCAAGTATGAGAAGACTTGTTGACCTTGTGCTCAAGGGCTAGTAGCCTCACATAAGATCACCCTATTCATGCTAAATGAAAACAACAAGATTCAGCCATGTCACTGGATCATGGGCTGATGCATAAAGCTCTCCACGTAGGAGTAAAGTGCAATCAGCCTACCAGATTTTGAACTATGGACTGAATGATCAAAGCGCAAAGCAACTGAAAAGCAACATCACTTGAAGCTGAAATCATGCATGCCCCATCATGAAATACTAAAGAATCACCATTGAAAGAAATCAGGTTCCAAATCATTCAAGAAAGCATGCAGATGCAGATGCAGAAGAGGGTGGTTTGCTTCTCTGACTAGACTGGTGCACTAGAATGGTGCGCCAAAATGGTGCTCTGATGTGGTGCGCCGCTCTGGTGCGCCATAATGGTGCTCCCCAGAATACCTGAATCAAATTGCAGTCTGGTTCAGAATCTGGTCTAGATTTCAGAGATGAGTAATTTTCTTAGCCAGATTAATTATGCAGATGATAAAAGACTAAAACATGATGAAACATTAACAAATGAATGTCTCCTACCATTTAATTCCAAATCATATCACATCATGGATTCATGGCTGAAAGTATTTGCATGGATCTTAAAGAATATGCATGAGAAAAATAAGCTCGACAGGACATGCAAGTGGTGGATGCATCAAGAACATCTCTTTATCATATCTCAGCATGTATGCATGGATCCTGGATCTTAGTGCAAAGAAATGGAGAAGAATAATAAAACCACTCTTAAGAACTACATGGTGCTAATTTTTATCATATGGATTGTGCATGCAAGGTATCTTGTACACGAAATCAACATTCTATCATAAAAAATCTCTTATATAACAGCAGAAATCAGATTTTATGTGAAGTTCAAAGCATGCTTTATCTTGGTGTAATGACTAAGATTTAAAGGAGAAGGGAAAGAGAGGACCTACCTCCCAAGGTGTTCCTTCTTGAAATATCAAAGATAGAGGGATCCTTGTTGCTTTGGAAGGGCTAACAATGCTTCAGAATATAAGGGGATGCTCGTGAGAAAGAAGAATAGATTGCAGAAAAGCAGTAGCTTGCTCCAGATTTTCTTTTAAGGGACCCCAAATGGTTGCCTATGGGTGTTCTTATATAGGGCGAGGTCCAGGGGTGCTCTACGAGGCGTGGGGAGGCCCGAAGAGGTGCGGCGGCACAGAACTCCGGTCGTCTTCTCCGTCAACGGCAACCGTGGCGGCGAACTCCGGCGAGCGTCGAGGAGGCTTCGGAGCGGCACGGCGGAGCTTGGTGAGGTCCAGGGGAGACTAGAGGAGGAGAGGAGAGGAGAAGAGGGGTTCCTAGGAGCCTAGCCGGACCTACAAAGTCGCCGGCGATGGTGAACCCATTGTCGGCGAGGGGACAGAGAGGCGCGTAGGGAGCCTGGCTCCCTTGCGTCGCGACCTGAATGTTTAGGAGGACCTAGGATGCATGATGGAATTGAAATAGAGGGGGAGACGATACCCGTTTGGGCTGTCCGCGGGCTCCAGCGGCATTTCTCCTCCGGCAGCTACTCTGGTTGGTCGGGCTCGCTGGCTGACGGCGGCTGGCTCTGGGAGAAAAGGATGGGATGCTCTTGGGGATTCTAGGCTTTCTGGACAAGGAGATCGAAGGTCTGGGATTCTTCTTCCAAACTCCCCAAAGGTGCGTTTTTTGTCGACGGCCAACCCTTCTTATACTCCGGCAAGGCTTTTCTCTATCGTGGATCCTCCTCCCCTCAGCCCATCAACGCCGTTGGATCGAGCGTGAGCTGGAGGTGGTTGGCCAAGAATCTCGGAGGCTGAGATTTGCTCCAGATTTCTTGGAATTGCTCGTCGGAATTCTCGCTGGAAAAGTAGGATCGTTGGAATTATTTTTTGACTTTTCTAAAGTTTTATGGTTTAAGGATGCATTAGGCTTATTGGGTTGATTTTGGGCCTATAAATTGGGCTTTTTATTTGGATTTTTGTTTTGTTTTCATTTTTGGAATTTGTTGGACATTTTAGGGCTTTAATTTTTGGATTTTAATTGGGTTTAATTTAATTTCTTAATTTTGTGATTTAAGGTTTAATTAA
>JAMKQA010036839.1:0-23435 GCA_024699735.1 Posidonia australis | reverse complement strand
TGTTAAAGATGTGATCAAAAAATTGGAGCCCAATGTCAATGTCCAAGTACAAGCTCTCAATGAAATGAAGTACTTTCGAGATGAACTTATGTCATTTGGAGAGCCTCATACGATACGTTCTCGTGACACAATGACTCCAAGTAATATTTTTAATATCATTTCTTTTATTTCATAATATTATTTCATAATATAGTTAATAAATAAATATCATATTTCAGGTGAATGGTGGATGTTAAATGGAACAGATGCACCAAATTTGAGGAATATTGTTGTAAAGGTTTTATCTCAAACAACAGCAGTATCTGGTTGTGAACGAAATTGGAATACATTCAACCTTATTCATACAAAGAGAAGAAACAGATTAGGCACTACAAGGTTGAATGACTTGATATTTGTGCATTATAACATGCGGCTAAGAATAAAACATATTAAAGAGGGAGAAGAAAAAGATTACATGGACCTAATAAATCTTGCATATATTTATAACGAGGATGAAGAAGATTATCCTATACTTCAATGATTGCAAGAAAATGGAGAACCAGTTCTAGATGAAGAAGAAGGTAGACAATCTTCTAGAATTTCTAGTGAAATGAGCATTGATGTAGAGGAATACATGAACTCATCAGGACGCTCTCGTGGACATACTTCATGTTTAAGGGGTGACAGTAGCACAGATGATGATGATAGCATACAACTACCAGACGACGATGATGGTGGCATTAGAGATGTAACTCCACCTGCAACAGAAGAGCCACAAGAACAGAGAGAGACACAAAGGCCACTTACTCCATTTACAGGGGAGGATGCCTTTACACGTGCTACACAAGATAAAGATCATGGAAGCCGGCCAGAAATTTATTATCGACGACGGGATCGTCGTGATCAACAACTAGATAAAGATTCTTGGAGCAATCATTCAAGAGGATCTTTGTTAGACTCACTTGACTCTTTGAGTATTCATGATCCTAGAGATCTTTATAATTATAGTTCTTATGGAGGTGGTTCTGTTGGGCAAACAGACGATAGTACTCAAAGCGATTGGACAAGAACTACATCTTCTTATGCTCCAAGCGAACAAACTGTATGGGATATGGATTCATTATTTCATTATGCACCTCCTCCAACACAATATGAAGGACAACCACTTAAACGTCCTCCAAGTCATTCTTATATCCCGCGACAGCCTCAACCAGTATATATAATTCCTCAATATCCACCAATGGGATTCTTAATACAACTGCCAATAACACAATACCAGTACTTCATCAATGAATATCAGACATATTATAATCATATGTCTTGGAACAACTATGTGCTCTGGAGAGAGTCAAATTCGACAACAAATTCATCGAGAACACAATATGGTTGAAGTACAGGAAGAATATTTTGATCCACCAAGGCATTCTTCATGGTATTAAGCATATATAAGGTAACTTTTTTGAGTCTTTTATTTTTAAACATTTATTAAGCATTTTTATGTATTATTTATACTTTAGAATGTTTCTATTAGGTTTATCTATTGTATTTTCATGTGATATATATTGAGGAAGTTGATCTAAGTAGTCTAAGATGTAGATTATTACTTACTTTAGCTTATCTAAGAGTTTCAAATCAAAATTCAAAGTTTTTTTACCATTTCCATGGACTTCCGTATATTTACCGCGTTTCCACCGACATTTCCACCGATGTCCGACACGTTTCCTATTTTTGTCGAACCGAAGTCCGACACGAAACCGACGTTTGATTCTATGACTGTCTTTGAGACTATCTTTTTTGGATTTATTCATGCCTTTTGTATTGTCTATTGCTAGTTTAGGTGAGTGTTTTGTGAGTGTTGCTTCTAGGTTTGTTTGGGATTTGAGATCTAGGAGGGATCTCATGGATTTTCTCTCTTTGCTTGCTTTATTGGAAAATGTAGGATTAAATTGTTTATTTATTGCATTTGATGCCCATTTATGGTTGTGGGCCAAGGATGGGAGGTTCTTAGTGGCTACGCTATTCTCAATCATGATGGGTGGAGGAACATGAGTTGATTGTCATAAATGGATTTGGATGTGTTCCTTTGAAGGTTCAATGCTTTGCGTGGAAGATTCTACATGGTGGGGTTGTGACAGATGTTTCTTTACAGAGACAGGAATTTTACCTCGCTAGTAGGGCAATTAAGGATGCGTGGCACCTCTTATGGGGTTATGGAACAGTTGTCTGTGGTGGCTGCCCTTGCTTGGGAGTGAGGCTTTTGATCAGATTTGTAATGTATCGGTTCACACCTTTTGGGACTTGTGGATCTTGGAAGGAAGGTGGATAGGTAGGCAGTGGAAGGCTCGGCGTGTTCTTCCTCATGCTTTATGGTGGACTAGATGAATTGATAGAAATTACCAGATCTTTCGGTGGACATGCAGTACTACTCTAGAATCAAGTGGTGCCTAGCTGTGGGTGATTATGAGGACTCATGAGACCTTCGTAAGGTGGTTGCAGAGCTTCTTGACGGTTTAGACCTTACTGTTTTTACTGTTTTACTGCTTGTACTATTTTTGCTTCGGCTTATCTCTGGTTTATCTTCTTGATAAGCTATTTCCTTTGGGTGTGCTTCTTCAAAATTGTTTTCAATAAAATCATCATTATGTCTATTTTTTTTCTGGATACTAATCACTAGTTTATGCTACTGTCCTCTTATGGACGTTTAATCAAATGTATTCCTTCATTTCTGTGCTTAGTTCTTTTTTTCTTTAATAGATATTTTCAAAGAAAACTATAATATAACATGTTCTAATTATATAGGCTATTACTGCCCTGAAGAAAGGAGCATACTTACTCAAGTATGGGCGTAGAGGGAAACCCAAGTTTTGCCCATTTAGGCTGTCAAATGTAAGAAATTTTCTCCATCATGTGCATGTTTATTTCCATTTGCTTGAATAAAATATTCTGTAGATATTGGATTTTATTTTGCTTCTCGAAGCACCAATTAAAATGTGATGTTGATGATATACCATAAAAATTTTGTAACTTAGAAAAATAATGGTGTCATACTGTCATGACATAGACTCTTTGAGGATGTACTTGGATGTTTTCCACTTGCTTTTGTGGTAGTAGTTTGATCATTTAACAAACTCCAAATTCAGAATATTATCTCTTAGAGTTAGGATTTGCTATTGGGAAACAGTATATTCTTTTGTGGTTGTGGAATTTCAGGAACTAAGTAGAGCAAGATTCCTGTTGCACCTATGTTTTAACATTGATTTACAGGAATATAGTATTAGAATCATCAAACCTTAGATAAAGGCTTCAAACTTTATTCTGTACCAATGTGCTTTAATTGTCAGATATGTAGTGCGACATGAATTATTTGCCAATTATACCATGTTATTTAGATTGCAATGGTATATTTTTATCAGAAAGATTGAATTTTTAACTAGGAAAGTCCCTTGCCTTTTTCAAATTTAGAAGAGTTTTTATAGGATTACTGTAATGGTTTTGTATTCCAAGTATAAAGGAGTATGCCTTTTCTATTTAAGTATGCGTATTGGTTCAACTTGCAAAGGATGGAGTTAGAAGTTAATATCTCAAGATAAATAATTTAAATATACCAGATTAAATTGGGAGGATGTTTTGGAGAATGCTTGTTTGTTTTTTCTCTTCCTTTTGAACTTGTGGAACATCCAAATGCCACTCTTACTTAAGGATCTCTATTAATATTTGCTCAAAGAGGACTTGTTTCTTTTCTAGAATAATTTTGTTAGAGAACAGTCCTACACTAGGAAAATTAAAAAATATTTACAAGTCTTGTATGATCTTGGTTTACTCCACTTACTGTCAATTGATTTTGAGTTAGACGTCAACATGCAATATGGTACTAGAGATTATTGTATACAATGGGATTTGAATGACCTTTCTCCCTCCACATGCCTGTTAAAAGATGTCATATGTTGAACCCAAAAGAGGTTGCATGTGGGGGACACATTAGGGAATAGTCCTACATTAGCAAATTAAAAGATATTCATGGGCCTTATATAATCCTGGACCACTTCACTTATTACCAATTGGTTTTGAGTTGACTGTCCATATTTAGTAGATTCATTACTTACTGACAATGCTCTTGTTTCACTGCATGTCTTGCACCTTGACAATTTTCATCAATTTGTTTTTTTAGATACTTTATTACCATGCAGTTTATAATATACATTGTTAATAGTTAAAGAATCTTGCATACACTTGGTACTTAGTCCAAGGAATATTGACTTTAATGCGAGATCTGTAGTTGTTCATCCAAAAAGTCCCTCATTTATTGAAAAGCAATTAATTTTTTTTAATCTTCTAATGAAGTAGAGTTGGTGAGGCCTCTTGGAGATGATGCCTGTGAGCGTGGTTCAACTCCTGCATTAGAAAAGTGACTAAAGACTCTTACTTGTCTTGTGTGACACAGTCTCTAACTTAATGGAATAACGCATAAGACAGTTTTCCTAAGAAATTAGAGAACATTTATCCTTCTCGAATCTGTTACTTTCTTTTCCTTTTTAAATAATTGGGAGTTTTTCCATTCATGTATAATCTTTTGCAAAATTGGCATTTTCAGGATGAATCTGTTCTGATATGGTACTCTGGAAAAGAAGAAAAGCACCTTAAACTTGGTCATGTTTCCCGAATTATGCCTGGCCAGCGAACAGTAAGTTTCAGTGCACTGACATCTCATTACATTCTCCATTGATGAGCTTTCTTATTGGATGAATTTGAGGAGCAGCTATACACATGAGCTATCCATCTACACCAAACGCTGCATCTTCTCCTTCATCTATATGAAAGGCTGAACCTGTTAACCTTACTTTCCTAAACCTACCAGAAAATATCACCTCTTGATAAACTTGTTGCAGTTGGCATGTAGTATTGTTTTTTTTCACTGTGATGAGTTGTAGTTTTGTCAATCAAACCAAAATATATACATGTAAAGGGAAGTGATAATAAGAAGGGGAGAAACAAAAATGTTGTTTATTTTTATTTTGACAGGAGCCAGAAAAAAACTGTTCTTGTTATATCGAAAGTGAAAGAAAAGGACATACCTCCAAATGATTTTAATGAATCAATGCCATTTCATAAGACGATTGTAGGTATTCTCCCCTTATTGGGGAGAAGAAGGTGCAAGTGGAGGAAGAGTGACTGCACCAATGCTGTACAGATAAAATCTGGAATTAGGAGAGAATAAAGTTAGGCAAAACGGGCGTCAGAATCATGGTACTAAATGTCTACGCGTGTCACCGAAATTTCTCTGACACGTGTCTTATTTTCAATTTACCGACATAACTCCGATACGATATCGAAATGGAAGTTTTCTGAACAAATGTAATTTTTTTTTACCGTATTTTCACCGACACAATTTCGACATACCGATATTTCCCCGATACGTGTCTATTTTTCAACTTAGCGAAGTTCGATGCGAAATCGACATTTAGAACCATGGTCAGAATAGATCATCAAGTATCAATTGGTACACCAAAACAAATCCTTGGAAGATAAGAGGTTGAAGTTTAGATTTTTCATTTGTGCAGACATTAGAAAAAGCAATCATGATTGTGTAGATAGAGTTGACTAGAAATAGGATTCTAGATTAGATGGATTCCAATCAGAAAGTGTGGCATCTCCATGTTGATATAGCTTTAAACCTTTCTTTTCTGCTCACCTTGGTGATTCCTTTCCAGTTGATATTTCAAAGCACTTGTTCCTTTTCCAGTCCTCACTTTGGTAAGGGCATCGTCATTATGATTCTCATTTTTCCTTTATGCAAAGGGATTTCTCCTTTGGTTGCGTTATTCCTGACAAAGAATCACTTTTTCCTCTTCTTTTAGTGTTGACCTTGCCCTTTGGATTGTTTATTAAGACTGCTATTCTTGATTTCATATTTTGACCTCCTGATGTTACGTGCAGGCAATTTTTCAGAGATATCCACGCCCTGAGAAAGAATGCCAATCATTTTCTTTAATTTATAATGATAGATCACTAGATCTGGTAAACTTTCCTTCTCTTAACCATTTCATATATTTTATCACAGCTTTAACTGATATAATTTTCCTTTTTAAATTGTTCTAGACCATTTAGATGGAATATCTTGTTAATTTTGCCCCCACTGGTTCCAGATCTGCAAGGACAAAGATGAAGCTGAAGTCTGGTTTGCAGGTCTAAGAGCTTTGATTTCTCGTAGCCATCAAAGGAAGTGGAAGATAGAATCAAGAAGTGATGGAATTTCATCAGGGACGAATAGCCCACGGACATACACTAGAAGTTCTCCTTTAAGCTCCCCATTTGGTAGTGATAGTGTGCACAAGGTACATAATGATAGACCTTTTTTGAGTTATCTATTTCTGCAAATATGGATTGTTATTTTTGTTTTATCCAGGATGGAAGTGATCTCCTCTATTTTCGAAGTCCACATGAAAGTCCGCCTAAGAATGGTTCTGATAAAGCATGTTCTGATGTTATATTATATTCAGTGCCTCCTAAGGGTTTCTTTCCATCGGATTCTGCTGGTGCTTCAGTCTATTCATCATCATCTGGAGCCTCAGATGGAATCAATGGACATATGAGGGGTCCAGTTGATAATTATAGGGTTAGTCTATCAAGTGCTGTCAGTTCATCAAGTCAAGGTTCAGGTCAAGATGATGGTGATGCTTTAGGGGACGTTTTCATTTGGGGAGAGGGCATTGGGGATGGAGTTCTTGGTGGTGGCACTCAGAGGGTTGGAAATTCTTCCACTGCTAAAATTGATTCTCTTGTTCCCAAAGCCTTGGAATCTGCCGTGATACTTGATGCACACTACATAGCTTGTGGTGGAAGACATGCTGCTCTTGTCACCAAGCAAGGAGAGATCTATTCTTGGGGTGAAGAATCAGGGGGCAGATTAGGGCATGGAGTAGATTCAGATGTGTTGCATCCAAAACTTATTGATGCTCTAAACAATTCAAATATAGAATTTGTTGCATGTGGGGAGTGTCATACATGTGCAGTAACATTTTCCGGTGACTTGTACACATGGGGTGATGGAACATATAATTTTGGACTCCTAGGACATGGAAATAGAGTCAGTCATTGGGTCCCCAAAAGGATTAATGTCCCTTTTGAAGGTTTACATGTTTCATCTATTTCTTGTGGGCCTTGGCATACAGCTGCTGTAACTTCTTCTGGGCAATTATTCACTTTTGGTGATGGTACATTTGGTGTTCTTGGTCATGGAGATCGCAGGAGTGTTGTGATACCTAGGGAGGTAGAATCCCTTAAGGGACTCCGAACTGTAAGGGTAGCATGTGGTGTTTGGCATACAGCTGCTGTTGTAGAAGTAATGGGTGGAAATTCGAGTACCAGCAACTACTCTTCAGGAAAGTTGTTTACATGGGGAGATGGTGATAAAGGTCGTCTTGGCCATGGAGACAAGGAATCAAAACTTGTGCCTACTTGTGTGACTGCTCTTGTTGAGCCAAATTTCTGTCAAGTTGCTTGTGGAAACAGCTTGACTGTTGCATTGACTACCTCAGGTCACGTATATACGATGGGAAGTGCTGTTTATGGTCAGCTTGGAAATCCACAAACAGATGGAAAGCTTCCTGTACGTGTAGAAGGTAAGCTATCAAAAAATTTTGTAGAGGAGATAGCTTGTGGTGCTTATCATGTTGCGATTTTAACATCAAGAACTGAAGTTTACACCTGGGGTAAGGGTGCAAATGGGCGCCTAGGCCATGGAGATACAGATGACAGAAATTCCCCTACTCTTGTTGAAGCTCTCAAAGATAAACAAGTTAGGAGCATTGCTTGTGGTACAAATTTTACTGCAGCTATCTGCATCCATAAGTGGGTTTCTGGTGTTGATCAGTCGATGTGCTCTGGCTGCCGCCTGCCATTTAATTTTAAGAGAAAGCGTCACAATTGCTATAACTGTGCTCTTGTCTTTTGTCATTCATGTAGCAGCAGAAAGTCTGTTAAGGCTTCCATGGCTCCAAATCCTAACAAGCCTTATCGTGTTTGTGATGGTTGCTATAACAAACTAAGGAAAGCCTTGGAAACTGATTCATTTTCTCAGTCTGCTGCCAATAGAAAAGGAAACACAAACCAGGGTCCCACTGATTTCGCTGAGGATGCTAAGTGGGATTCTAGGTCAAATGTACAAATATCTAGAGTGTCATCTATTGAATCCTTGAAGCAGCTAGAAAGCAAGTCCTCAAAAAGAAATAAGAAGCTAGAATTTAGTAGCAGTCGTGTCTCTCCTATACCAAATGGGAGTTCCCATTGGAGTGCACTTAACATTTCAAAATCCCTCAATCCTGTATTTGGGTCATCAAAGAAATTTTTTTCAGCATCTGTTCCTGGATCAAGAGTTGTTTCACGTGCAACATCCCCCACCTCAAGACGCCCTAGTCCACCTCGTTCTACGACACCAACACCAACCATATCAGGGCTGGCAACCCCAAAAAATATTATAAATGATGTTGGAATGACAAATGATAACCTCAGAAGAGAGGTTCTTCAATTAAGAGCTCAGGTGTGTATTAGTCCTTGGTTCATCAATATTTTGTTCTTGAATTTCATCATAATTATTTCAATTTGTTATATTTGTGAATCTGAAGGCCAATTTGTTCATTAGTTCAGTTGTATCACTTTTTGATTGTCATTTCATAGAGCTCCCTGGGCCTGGTATTTACATTTCACGAATTGCTATCAGAAGTAGATTATCTGGTGGTAACACAAACCTATTCAATCTTATAATTCTGGGGACCCATGGGTTGTTCACAATGCATGCTCTTTGACAAACTACTGCCCGAATGTTGATATATTGGCTTTGTTGTCCTTGTATAATTACCATATTTAAGTACGATGCCAAATTATGTGTTCAACAGCTACTGCATTCTTAAGACACCAATGTCAGCGATTTCTGTCTTTGAACTTCTCTCTGAAATACTGTGTTTCACATTTCATAGGATGATGATTCTTCACAGTGACTACAATTACACTTCAGTTAAGACATGATAGTTGAGACTGTATGACTTAGAGTGAATGTCCTTGCCTGCTTAATAGTAAATGTGTCAAAAGCCTATACTTTAATTTCTATGTTCATCTCTGTAGTGACTAGTTAAGCATCCTCTACCTGATGCATCACTGACTTTTAAAAAGAAATCCCAATTTTTTGGTGTTATTTTTAATCTCTTTGTAGTGTAATACTTTTGTTGCTTGGAAAGGTATCATGTGTTGTATTGGGTTGAAGGACATGGGATTTTTCCATGGACCAGTATTGACATACTAAGTCTTGTTTTGAAATTGAACATTTTTTTTTGGGGATATATCCAGTTTCTTAGTAAGAAGTGGGACTTTGTCTTATATGATTCAGGGAGTCCTTGTTTGTTTTCTATCTATCAGCTACAATGGCACCCCAATGTAGCTGAAATAAAGGGTTATCACACTTTACAGGATGAATGTGGGTAAGGAAGTTAGTTTAAGCTACGAAGATGAGGTTAGCAATTTGGAATCTAGGAATTCTAACGTATAAAAGTATGAAATTGGTGGATGCAATGGTAAGAACAAAAATAAACATGATAAGTTCGAAAGAAACTAAATGAATAGGGAAAAATCATAGACTAATTGAAAATTCTGATTATAAACTATGGATTATGGGAAAAGTTAAGTGGATAAAGGCTGTTGGAATAGTTGTAGAGAATGATCTAAATGATGATGTTGATGAAGAAAATATTTTGCTCAACTATTTAGTGAAAATATTGAAGAGTATTCAAGTATAAGAGACTCTACTAATTCTATTGAAGATAAAAATTATAGTTATTTTTAAAGAATAAAAAGAAATCAGGTAGAACAGTCTCTGAAGAAAATGAAATCATGAAAGGCTATTGGACCAAATGGAGTTCCTATTGAAGCTTGAGAATGTATGGGGAAGTTGGGAAAGTTTGGTTAACTAAACTCTTTAATAAAATGTTAAAAACAAAAAAGATGCGAGGAAGAATAAGGATGAGATCCAAATTGTAATAATTTTCTGAGGCACTAAACTGTTAGGTCATACAATAAATGTTTGTGAGAAAGGATATTTGAACAAAGTCTAAGGTATAAAACCACAATAACAGAAAACCAATTTGGTTTAGAGCTAAAACAAAGTATCTTCACATGGCTTTATTGATATCGGAAAAAGTTTATGTTGAAGTACTTGAGTATTATGTATAGTGGGCGTGACAAAGAAAATTCACACATCCTACATGTGTTGATGTAAATAAAAATATATATATGGTTGAGTGGTGAATGATGTTAAAGTTGTAGGTGGGGAGAGAAGAATTTCATCAAAGTAGGTTTCCATCAAAGATCAACCTTGAGTCCTTGTATTTTTGTCTCTCACACTGCACCAATACGTCATTGACAAGGTAATTTTGTAAACAAAGATGATTTTTTTACTGCATTACCATCGATATGCTGATATTTTACTGACATGTGTTTGTTTTTCAATTTGCCAAAGATCAATACGAAGTTGACATTTAAAACCATGGTCGTGAATAATTGAACATAGAGTAAGATATGAAACCACAACAGAAAATCAATTTGATTTAGAGCTAAAAAGAAGGATCTATACATGGTTTTCATTTATCTTGGAAAATGTATATGAAAAAGTATTTGGAGATTTTAGTATGGTAGGTGTCAAGAAGAAAATGAGTACTTACTGGATACATTAATGTAATAAAAAACTTGGATGTGTGGTGTTAAAATAGTAGACTAGGAGGCAAAAGAAGTCCTATAAACTTAGGTTTGCATCAAAGATCAATTTTAAGTCCTTATCTTGGATGAATTAACATCTCTTGCTTTATGTTATTTTTGGATGATATGATCTTAGTGAATGTAAGTAGAATAGTGATTAATTCCAAGTTAGAATTATGTTTAGATACCATAGAATCCAAATGATTAAAAACAAGTAGGAGAAATGCTGAATATGTGAAGTTATAGTATTACAAGAAATAAAAATGAGGATATAACATTAGATAGACAGGAAATTCCTACAAGTGATAGTATTAGGATGGATAATAAGTAAAACCTGGAATATCAAAGAGGATTTTGCTCATAGAATTGAAGCACCATGGATGAAATGGAATTTTATGCAATAAAAGAATATCTTTTGAACTAAAAGGAAAATTTTATAAGACATCTGTATATTCAGCTATGCTTAATGGTACAGAGGGTTGTGTAGGTAAAAAGAACATATTCAAAAAGTAGGTGTAGCTGAGACAAGGATGTTAAGATGGAAGAATGTTTACATTAAGAAACAAATTCATTCACAATAGGTAGGCGGAAGTACCAACTGAGGATAAAATGAGATAGAACACGTTAAGGGCTGGCCATGTTTAAAGAAGACCTTCAAGTGCAACTATTAGAAAGGGAGAATTAATCAATGTAAATGGAGTTACAGGAGTAGGAAAGTCTGAATTTACATGATTAGTGGTAATGTGAAAGGATCTAAGGAGGCATAAATTTGCAGAGGATGCAGCACTGAAAAGAAATAAATGGGGAGGATTCATGTGGCCGAACCCACATAGTGGGATTAAGGCACTTTGGTGGTAGCTGTTGCTGTTGTTGCTTTCAAGAGACAAATTACCTGATTTACTAAAATTATTCTTAAACTTTTGCTTTGCAGAAATAATGCTCATGATAAACAATATTTACAACTTCTCAAACAACTTGTCATGTAACAAGTAATTACTATCAATCATCATAAGCATGGTTTATTTTTGTTTTTCTACTAACGAGGAAATGTTTTCTCTATTGAGCTCCAATTAAACCATCTTCTTAGATTATACATTTTTATAAGAATCTATAAAAAAAATCCCATACAGAGGATATCGCAATTTCTGTGACAGTAGTTTTGTATTTTTGTAGTTCATAACTAATTTTCTTTATAAACCAATGGTGGTGATAAAAAAATATCAGGGATAAAGTGAGTAATGTATATTATAATTTGGCCTCCCTCTAATTCTCTTAACAAAACCAACGTTGTATATTCTTTCTTTGTCCTATTAGTTTATGTTATGATTTTATAGATGTTCCTTTGTGATGCACATTTTGTAGGTTGAAAATCTTACTCGCAAAAACCAGCTTCAAGAAGTAGATCTGGAAAGAACAACGAAACAGCTGAAAGAAGCCATTACAGTTGCAGGGGAAGAGACTGCTAAGTGCAAAGCTGCAAAGGAGGTTATCAAGTCATTGACTGCACAGGTAAGTTTAATAAAATTGTCCAGAGGTGCAAAAGACAACAGTTAGATGGACATTTTTTGGCACATGTCATCTGTCCAGTATAATGAAACTAATATGCTAGACAAGTACTTTGCTACTCTTTGCAGTTTTGTTTCTCCTCTTTATGTTTTGAAGTCATCTCGCATCCATATATATCAGCTGTAGGATATAGCATTGATCAAGTAATTCAGGTTGTTTTCCAATTGATTGCAAAATTAACGTACATATTTTGAAAATTGGCTCTAATTTTAGCTTCAAGGAGTTTGGGCCAGTGAGGTAACACAATGTGGAGGCCCATGTAGGAGCCGGCGCAACGTTCTGACATTCTCTTAGTGACTGTTTGCTGAATAGTCCATGAAGTTTTTTTTTATTACTATGAAGCACCAATATTCATTTCGCTCGGTCAATGAACCAGGTTAAATCAGTGATAAATGGGGATCCCAGTCAATAGACTCCAACAAAACCCCTTGTAATGGTTCAATTAACAGGATTGCGGCCGACCAGTTCAATCTATTACCAGGAATGGGTGGAACAATAACCCAATTATGTGTTAGTGGTTTGTAAAAAACAAAAGAGAACAGTCGTTATCAGTGTGATGCAGGGAGGAGGAACATTTAAGGCTCAAGCAGGACCTGGGCAAGAAGATGAGAGGCAAGTATGGTAATCGTGCTTGGAGCAAGAGTTCTAGGTTTCTAGGTGTCTTTGGAGGAAGAGAATGGTGTCAAGCAGAACCTGGGGCAAGCTGATGAGGAAAGTATTGTAATCGTGCTTGGAGCAAGAGGAGAAGCTTCTTGGTTTCTAGGTGTCTTTGGAGGAAGAGGATGGTGTCTAGGGCTTGATCGCTGCTGGTGGTAATGATTACTATAAAGATGCCAAACGGAGAGCTAGAACGAGAGACCTCAAGATTCCAGGAATTGGGGGAAGACTAAGGAAATACTTGAACGGGTCTGGGAGCATGGTGTCATTGAGGTGTAATATTGTTCTCTGGATGTCGTTAGCAATGTTTGAAAGAATGTACTTTGATCAAAGATGCCTCAAGTGTTTTGAGGCCAGACATTGGCAAAGAACCTATGGGAATGCATGAGTATGCAGATATAGCATGACCCAGTGCATAAAGCATTCAACTGTAACGGGAGGATTTGAATAATGAGGTGGGGGGTGATGATATGATGAGACTAAAGTTGCACTGAGATTTTCAAACCAGAAAAGACTCATGCAGACTGATGCTCATGGCTGGAGGATCAATCATCAGAGGAGACTTATTTGGAATTGATGAGAACTATTGAACTGTGGGGTGGCCAGAATCAGTGTAACCGTCTGTCCATGGTGTCCTATGGAGCTGTGGGCTGTGGCTGATGGTGGCAGTTCACTGATTGGAGGAGCCAGAACAATCAAAGAAAGTCTGGAAATGTGTGGCTTCTGTGAAGGGAGGTTGGCAGCTTTGGATTGGTCCCCCAATATTGTTGAAGCCAAAGAAATCTTGAAACTAAAGGTGCCACTAGAATGGGAGGCTGATATACTACCAAAGGCAAAGGCTAGCAACGAGTGGTTCCGTTTTTGTCCCATTTACAGAACAGGCAAAAGGACAACTAGTATTTTCTTTTCCTTTGGACCTAAAGAAGGAAAATGTCACTAAGAAAGCTTTTTGGGTCAAAGAAACCCAAGTCTTTTTTGACAAGTGGAATGAAACCTTGGGGTCGATGACTCCTAGATTATGCCAAAGGTGGTGGGTAAGATGTGTTTTGGCATTGAAAACAGATAGTGGCCGATCCTCGTAATGAAGACTTCTTTTTGGCATTGAACATGAAAAATGACAATAATCCTTTGCTGGTCCTCTTTGGTTGCCAACAATATTCTGGAGAGATTGAGCACTTTAGTAAAGAGCAATGCATGGTCTTCCTAGTTGGTTCAGTTTTAGGACAAGATTGAATGATGTAATTCTGGTCGTCTCCTTGTTTCTTTTTTAAGGAAACAAGTACACTGATAGTTGACATGAACATTTATGGGTGCTATCATTACAATGAGAACTGTTGATTTTATGGTTAGATTTCATTGTTTATTAGTTGCCTGTCTGTGGATTCATATGTTGGGAGGAAGAACACAGATAATCATGTAGTCTGTGGTTGCAGATGATCCTAATTCTGTAATTGGATTTTCATTAATACTAAATGGTGCTGAAGCCAGGCTGTTCTGCCTCAGACTTGGGTTAACCTTAAGAATGGCCTAGTCTCTGCTGGCTTTAGTTCGTTATGATTGGGTTGAAGTTGAGAGAAATTGCAGGTCAAAATGGGTAATATCATGAGCTTGGGCTTCAATTAATAGTCTAGATTTTAAGGAAAATGCCAACACCCCACAATGCAATGACAACCTAATTAGAATATCCTAGTAGATTCAAATGTGAAGAATGTCATCAGTTCGCTATGAGCTACAACTGAGTGCAAGAACGTAAAAGAAGGTCGTCTCTTGTTCCACTTCCATCTAGTATCTACAAGGTAATTCCAGACTACCCAACTCTGACTGGTATGGGAGTTGATTTGCTGGAAATGCTTCATATTGTTTTGATCATATGTGATGTAGGTTGAATACAGATGTGTTTATTGGATTGAAGTTAGTGGTCATTAATCTAGGGATGAACTTTTATTCCAGACATACAATGATATAAACTGTGACTTAACAGTTTTTTTAACTCCCTTTTCTTTTCCCTGATTAATTTTGTAGTAGTTTTGTAGAATTAATAGTCTGAACATTTATTAAAATTATGTTCTTTGAGCTTTTAGGAGATTTTATAATTATCTTATTTAGTTGGTTTTAGAATTTCGGATTTTACTAATTTTCAGAAATTTTGAATTGATTTTCTGCATTTGGAGTCCCATGCTAACAGGATCAAACCCTGAGGTTTTTCTTATCGCAACGAGTACATTCATAATTTTATTAACTATTCTGTGAGAATTTGTAGAAAGCTTTGTGGATTACTAGGGTACCTGAAAGTTGGATGTGTTGAGTTTGGTCTTGTTCAATTGTATGATTTCTGGCTAGTTATTCTGGTTCACTGAACTCTCTTCCAGTTTGTCCTAGACTTCTAGCTGTTTGGATATGGCTCAAATGCATTCTGGTTCGGTTTCACATTCTGACTAGGTAATGTGAAATGGTTTTATTGGGAGTGAACCTAAAGTTTATTAATTCAGATGTCAACGACCAGTGAGTGAATTTGGCTTGTATGGTTGGCAAGTTGATGAGTTTTTGAACAATAGATCTGATGAAAGCTGTGTTTCAAAAAAAAAGGATCTTACAACAGCCGTTTAACTTGGTTATTTTCTGAAGGTAGCTTTACTACCAAAAAAATCTTAACCTCCCACTTGAGATAAAGACAGGATATTGACAGACCCATATGCACATGGCATCCTGTTGCTTAATTATCACATTGTTCATCCTTCCCATCTTTTAACATCTCATTTATTCTTTGACGTAGTTAAAAGAAAATTTTAACCTGTGTGTAAAATATAGACAGACCCACATGCACACAGCAATCCTGTTGCTTAATTATTGCATTCTTCATCCTTTCCGTCTTTTAACAGCTCATTTATTCTTTGACATAGTTAAAAGAAATGGCTGAACGACTACCTGTGGGTGCAATGAAATCCAGCAAATCGCCTGCCTTGGCTTCCCTTGACACTAATGTTGCATCTTCTGATGCCTCTTCTACAGTTGCTGACCAAAGTCCATTCTCAACTAATGATCCAGATTTAAATGGCCCAAATAGATTGCGAATTTCTGATGGACAAAACTCCAATAACTGGATTAAATCTGTTCATTCACAAATAGTACGGAATGGAAGTAAACAGCCTGATGCTGATTCCAATCCTGAAATAACTGAGTGGGTTGAGCAAGATGAACCTGGTGTATACATTACACTTACTGCCTTACCTGGAGGTGCTAAGGATCTCAAACGGGTCCGATTCAGGTACAACATAGCTGCTTTGTTGTCAAATGCTTCCTCTCATGTTGCAATTCACCACCTTCGTAATGAGAAATTAGAATGTTTCCAAAACATGCTAGGTTCTAGCTGCTCTAGTTCCTCATGTTGTTGTTTTATTTATTATTATGATGCAATGAAGCTTGTTATCTGGTCCATATTTTTTTTATTCTATTAGTTTATTCATGTGATATTAGAATAAAGAAAAGATAAAAAATATTGTTTTTTATTCTTTTAGCATGCAATGTTAATATTTGTATTCACTTGGTTCTCTTCAGTTTGTTGGTCATTGTAGTTGAAGGTGCAAACTTTTTTAATGCTTCAATATAAATACAAAAACCATTAATAAATATACACAGGTTTGGTTTATATTATTATCAGTTTCTTCATTTTTTTCGTATAAATTGCGTAAGTTTTGTTCTATTTTTACCCATAAATTGGGAAGAGAAACTCTATACCTATAAAAGCTTGTTTGCTTACTTTGAAAATTTTATTTCTTTACTTACAACTGAATACAGCCGAAAACGCTTCAGCGAGAAACAAGCAGAGAAATGGTGGGCCGAGAATCGGACAAGAGTATACCAGTTATACAACGTTCGCTTGGTTGATAGATCAACTGTGGGCACCCCTAACGATAGTGTATCTCATTTAAATGGAAGTTCTTGTAACTTGTAATTCTTTCAAGATTATAATGTTGAGAATCTCACAGGCAATGAAAATGTAAATTTTTATATATTTTTTTATCATCAGTTCTCTTTAGAAAGTGATATCTTGCTAGAAGCTGTGTTACATAGTTTTTTTTCCTTTTTCATTTGTAATGTTATTTGAGTGAAATTGAGGGTGAGGTGTATATTATTTTTAAGCAGCTTGCTTATATTGAAAAATCAGCTGCCTTGTAAATGTGCAATTTCTTTTATAATTTTACTTGTTTAACATATATTTAAATTTTAAATATATACTTGGAAGTAATGAGGTCATGGCATGATACAAGTCCATGTATATGATGAGGCTGAGTTAAATTTGTAGAAAAGAAAATAAGTAAGATATTAACCATTATTTATAATATTTCTCAACAGAAAAAGTTTGACAACCGAGTGACACAATTGATCTCATGCCATCTCTTCTCTTGTTTGTACTATAAAACACATGTTTTCTGTGTTTTGTTTGAATTGTAATTGTGTTGTTGTAAGGGTTTCAAGATTATGGGTTATTTTAGGAATAAAAAAACTTATCGGAGGTAAATTTTCTAACGTTTACTTGGTCTTCGTTGATCATTTCTTAATATATCTTACTTGGTTATGAAGATAAAGTTGTCAATTTTTACATATTCTTATTATTCATAGAATGTATAAGTTTTTGTTAATTTTCACTTTCATTATGAGAATGTATTCTATTTTTATTTTCATGGAAATGTTTCTTAATCCCATCAAATTTACATGTTTGACTAATTTTTCTGTTGAAATTTCTTTTGTCATAGGAGTAGAAATCATGTTTGATGTGGGAACATAATTCATCTTTATTTTTTTTCTCTCTGTAATATCACGAATGTGGTGATATTGTAGACATTTTAATTTTGCGGGCTTGTTCAGCAGTCTTCTCTGGGATTGGAAGTGTGGTTGTTGGACTCTCAATCATTATCTCCAAAGTTAATTAGACATTTTCACTTAATTTTATCCACAAAATTAGTCCAAACCTCTGTTTCAATCTAAAACCCTAGTGGATTAATCAATTTACCAAATCAAAACCTAAATCCTAGTTATATCTCAAACTCATTCAAGTTCATGCAAAACAAACGAAGCCAATAGCTTAGAACTTAATCACACCTCAAACCAAGTCTTTACGTGCAAATCCTTTTTAGGTCCACTTAAGTCGATGTAAGTCCACAACACCTCTACCCATCTCTTCTTCCTCCTGTGCAATAGCCCCCACCTTGAGCCCACGCATCACATAGGGAGAGGAGAGGGAAGAAGATGGTAGGATTTTAATTTTGAGTTAAGAGGTTAGTGGGTAAGTTTGTTTGGGTTTGGTTAGTGGTTATTAGAGTTTGTTAGGCTTGTTATTGGGTTGTTAGAATTGGTTAGATTTGTTAGTGGTGGTTAGCTTTTGTTAGGATTGTTGTTGGAATGTTAGAGTTGGTTAGGTTTGTTAGTGGTGAGTTGGTTAGGTTTGTTATTGGTTTGGTTATATTAGTGGTGAGTTGTTAGGTTGTTATTGGATTGTTAGAGGTTGTTAGTGAATTGGTTAGGAGGTGTGTCAGGTTGTTACGAGTAGCCTCTTCCTATATAAATACCGAGGATGAGCTTGCATTAGGGGGGTTCTTTCTCAATCACTCTCTTCTGGTTCTTAGGGTCTCTCTCTCTCGTCCCTCTCCTCACTGGTTCATTGGGAGGCAAGTGGTAGAGCTTTTCCTCGGTTGGCCAAGGTCCCCGTCTCCTCCTTGTCTGCTCCACCACCGGCATTGACCTCCCTCTTCCACGTCCGGAGATCATGCAACTCTAAAGAGAGTCCTCTGGCCAGAGAGAGAAGAAGAGAGAGGGTGAGTAGCTTGAGAAGGAGAGAGGCTTTCAGACACTGTCTTCAGCCGATAGGCCATCTCTGTCTGCCTCTTTCATCAGCCCCATCTCCCTCTTCAACTGGTCTACGTCAAGCAACTAGCAGCCACCTACCACCTTCATGCCAAAGCCATGCAGTAGAGGAGAGAAGGGAGAGGCACGTAAAGCTCAATCCCTTTGACACACCCCTCCAACACTTGATGCCTTCTCCATTGGCTTTCCTCCGTCCATACGACCTTCAACAGCAACAAGTTTAGCATCTGACCATTGCCGAGCATCCATGGATCCAAAAGAGATTGTCGACGTCCAGAGCCAGCGAAACAGGTAAGTCTTTCACTACTTTTGCACGAGAAATCTAGTCCTCTACCACTGCCTCGATTCGTCGAGGGCTTCTGGCATGTTTTGTATCCTCTCTCTTGCATCTTCACGTCGATCGAGTGGTTTCTTCTCTGACGCCAGTGGTGGACTCAAGCATGCGTGCCGGTAGAACCCATCACTAGAGAAGGAGGTCAGGTGGAGGAATCCAGGTGGCGTGTTTCGTTTTTGAGCACAGAGGCATGTAGGTATAACCCCAGTTTAGCTTTACCAAGCCTTTGGAAGCTCGGGGTCACCTCGTCGCAGCCCCTGGACACGAATTGTAGAGGAGCACGTCGTCGGAGATGAGACACCGATGAGCAAGGTGGATAGAAGGGTCCACGCAACCAAACTTGCATCTAGATGCTTGAACATCTTTCTCTTCTTCCCCTTGATCTTCCTGAGGTGTCGGATCTGCATGCCAAAGCCTCTATTCACCTCCCGCAAGCTAGCTCATCAGAGAGGACAGAGTCGACGGCGAGGTAGATCGGGAAGGACCTTCACGCATCCTTCCTGACCTCTAATGGCTCACATACCATCCTCTTCGCTCCCTTAATTTTCCAGGAGCTTCGGTTCTCCATTCCACATCCTCTGTTTGCTTCTTGTAGAGGAGCTCACTGGTGAAACGGGATCGACAGTAAGAGGAGGTGGGAGGAAGATTTTGAGCATCCAGATCCATGCTCGTCTACTCCTCCGTGTTCGTGCTTCTTTGTTCTTGCTTCCTAAACCTCCAGAATGCCTGATCGCAATGCGGAAGCCACTAATCGTCACCCATGAGTGAGCTTGCCACCAGAGTCGAAGCGTCGGTGAGGTAGAAAATTGAGGAAGCCCGCTAGTTCTCCCCTCCATCTAAACATCTAGGAGAGCTCAGGATCATCCATTGGAGCTTACCCGTGCACGAGGAGACGTTCTACATCACTGTGTGGCTGCTTGGTGAAAGGAGGGTGCTGCCGTCGGCGAGGATAACTTCCAACAAGCAGCTTTGATGGTTTGTCCTTTGAGCACAGTAGCATGCATTAGGTTATTTAGGCACATTTGCATGAGGCATTCATTCATCTCAAACATTAGGTTAGGCATTTGCATAATCCTCCTTGATTATAAGTAGGCTTCGTGGCTCAGTTCTGTTGGCTAGCCAAGCGAGTCTCGATGGCGGATTTGGGGAGCGAGCTCAATTGACGGGTCTTAGAGGTGAGTCACCAAAGCGAGACTTAGTAACGACCTTGCTCGACGAAAGCAACAGGCGAGAATGGCCAGCGGAGCCCACAGAAGATAGAATAGGCATTGACATTTCATAACTTGCATTCATCATCATTCACATGTACATTCACTTGCATACATTTCATGAATTCATCTTTACACATGCATTTCATGTAAATTTTCATATATATATGTATTCTCATGCATATTCTCCACATTGAATTGAATTTGCCTTCTACACAGCATTTCACACCTTTGATTTGACTTTACAACTTTGTTTCGTGTTGGTTTTCTATATCACCCGAGGGCGTATATTAACACGCTTGAAAATGCCAACATGGACCCAAATGAGGATTATTTTTCCTTATTTGACTTTCTCAGATTTTCCTAGTTTTTGCTATTTTGCGTGACACTTTCCGAACATTTTTAAGTTTTACATGATTTTCCTCATCACCTAAAGGCGTATAGTAAACCGACATTTAGAACGGGAACCTTACTTTTCTAACCAGAGTCAAAACCTAAAACCCATGAGTGCATCTCGTGTGGTCAACCCCATATGGGACATGTATGGTGAGAGAGTGCACTTTAGGATATTCATCCGCATTATGTGTCATTGCATACCACTTTAATAACTCGCATTTGTCTGTGTGTCGTTGTTCAGGTTCTGATACCTGTTTCTCTTGCCTATTTTCTCAAGTAGCTTGTTGCGAGGTCTTCAGTTAGGAGCTCAGGTGTCTCCGTTGCGGCCGGCCTCTCGCGGTTGTTTTCTCTTGCTTTTTCCGAGCTATTGGTCACTTTTTGACTGTAGCTCGTCTTAGAGCTCGTGCGTTTGTCTTTTGCCGCTGCTTCATTCATTTTCGCTTGCGGTTAGCCATGGCCCCGCAAACCCGCAAGCCTCTGGTTATTGTTTTAAAGGGGGTCCCTCATTCAGATTCTCCTTCTCCCACTTTGAGTGCTTCTTCTTCCCACCATGTGTCCCTATTTGTGAACCATGGAGGATCTCTACCTCCATACCTAGGACAGCGGCAGACATAAGTCGATCTAGGGCCCGTCACTGATTTGACTGCGGTGACAACCACACGGGTCCCAGAAGTTTTGCCAGTTGCATCCTACTGTAACCATGCCGGCGACAGCCTTGAGGATTTGAGTGCGAAAGGCCAAAATACATGAGGGACGGCAAAGTCACGGTAAAAAACAATAAAATAAAAATACAAATGCAGGAGTCGCCACCTAGTCTATTAAAATGGAAGACGAGGAAAACCATATAAAACATGTAAATCATGCAATGGAAAAGCTGGTCATTAACCAGAAATGGGTAAGGATCCCTGTTACGAACGAGGAAGGTATTAGGCACCCTCGTGCGCCTGATAAATCGGTCTTCTATTGGTTTCTCTTTTGCTTATGAAATATCGGCTTTCAGCCTTTGCTGTACGCCCGAGGGCGATATGCCATGCCATGCTTATGTGTGTGGTGTCTAAAATATGGTTGCATGATGTGCAGGGGTGTGTCCTAATGCTCAGAAGTATCACTCGTATGTTGAGTCAAGTGTTGATGCAAAGTCATTGCATAAATAAGATCAAAGATCTAAAATTTCGAGTGATTTTTCATCCTTGCTTTGTTATATGCCAAATGCAATCTAACATGCATAAAAACGGTTAAAAACAGAGCTATGCCTTCCTGATATATCAAGGAAGAAAACCAGGAAAAAATCCAGAAGCAAATCATATCGAGAAAGCATGCTAAAAACCATATGAAAACCTATTGTGTGCTCCTGAAAACAGGCTGATGCGCCTGTTAGGTGCGCCAGACTGGTGCTCTAATCTAGTGCGCCACCTAGGTGCTCCTATGTGGGCCAGAAAGATATGCTGAGGGAAAACTGAAATCCATGCAGTGCCAAATCACATGAGAATGCATTCTGGAAAATCATGCCATGTAAAATCCTTCGCAAAACTTGGAAAAACATGCCTTAAAAGTGAAAGAAATGCAAATGCAATGACCTGTGGACCTTGTGTTAAAGGGCGGGTAGCCTCGCATAAGACCTCACCAATTTATGCTAAAATGAAAGAAGCGAGGCTCAGCCATGTCACTGGATCATGGGTTGATGCACAAGGTTCTCCACGTAGGAGTAAAGTGCAGCCAGCCTACCAGATTCTGACCCAGGGCTGAGTATCCAAAGGGAGAAAACAACTAGAAAACAATCTTACTTTAAACCGAAAACATGCATGCAAAACCATGGAATATCAAAGAACGAGCAGTAAAAGAATCAGGCTCAAAATCATTCAGAAAACCATGCAAACAGGTATGCAAAAGTGAATGTTTTGCTCTCTGACCAGTCTGGTGCTCCTACATGGTGCGCCAGAGTGATGCTCTGGTTGGGTGCGCCACTCTGGTGCGCCATATAGGTGCTCCAGATTGGTGCTCCCCAGAAAATCTGGATCAGACTGCAATCTGATCCAGAATCTGACCCAGAATAGAGATGGGTGATATATACTAATGCAGGTTGGTTCATGCAGATGTTAAAAGCTGAAAGCATGACAGGATACATATGATCAAAGCCATCTTACTATTATTTGATTAAAAACAAGATGATTTAATGGGTTCATGGCAGAAACGCATAAAAAATGCAAAGGTACAAACATAAAATGAGTAAACCCAATAAAACATATGTAAGTGATGATCATACCAAGAATATAATAAGGAAAAGATAGCTCATGCAGGCAACATAGTGCAAATTTTTATGCTAGAAACAAAGTAAACATGCTTGCAAACAAAAATGTAGATTTGCATGGAGAACATCTTGCAAGGAGGACAAGTAAATTCATCATAGAAACCTCATGAAAATACAGAAAAATCAGACCATATGTGGAATTTCTAGCATGCTTTGTTTCATTGCATAAGAATAAGAACTTAAAGGAAAAGTGGGAAGGGCCTACCTTGTCCAAGATGTTCCTTCAAGAAAGAAAAGAGAGACTCAAGATAATAAGCTCCTTGATGCTTTGGAAGGGCTGAGAATATCTCTGGATGCAAGGAAAAGCTTGAGAGCTCAAGTGGATAGTTGCAGAATTCTGGAGAAGGCTAGTGTAGCTGTGTGTGTCTCTATCTTTCAAGATGAT
>JAMKQA010036838.1:0-26946 GCA_024699735.1 Posidonia australis | reverse complement strand
TCCACCTTAACAACCCTAACTACTTCCCACTCTACCATAACAATCTCTAACTAACCATAACAACCCATAACAAACTCCCTAGTCATTGCAAGCCTATAAATACCCCCCCCCCCCCATTTGCAAGAGGAAAAAAAGGGGGAAGAAAAAGGAGAGAAAAACTTCGAAAAATTGAGAGGAGAGCCACCAAGGAGTTTTCTCTCAACCAGAGCAACCAAAGGGGTCTCAAATTAGAGAGGAAGCTCAAAGAGGAGAAGAATTCAAGGTTCAGGCCATCTCCGGTGAGCTTCGACGAGCTCTGATGGCCTTCATCACTGCCAGCTCAGGTAAGCATTGATCTGAGCTTAATTTCTCTTCATTTTAGCTCCCTAGGTTCTCCTTTATCTTCCCCAACCAATTCCAATAGCACCAGGTGGCTGCCTTGGCCGGAATCAGGGTTTCTTGGGTCATCGGAGACAATTTTCCGATGAAGTAGGTGGGGGCACGAATCCAGTGAATGATTCGTGCCCTGGCATGCTCCACCTGGTTAGGATAGTCTTCCTCTTGCTTCACCACCCCTCGGGATGCCACGACGATCCCTCTGGAAACCACCAGGAGAAGCTCATTGGAAGCACGGTCACCGTCGCTAGGGAAGAAAAGCTACAGTAAGCTATGTCCAGATGTTCCACCCCTCACAACGCCTCTTCGACTCTCAGTACACAATCCTCTGCTCTTCTCCAACACACCAAAAGCATCAGAACCGCGAATTGAGCCCCGATTCCCCCTAACAGTCGTCGTCACCAGAGCGCAACTAGAGCTTGATTGGGAGGTGGTGGAACGACGTGTTTCATGCTTCTAGATGGAGGAAAATCTTCCTCTCCGCGCCCTCAGCGCTCCTGAGGCCAAGAGACACCGCACTGTTGCCTCCAAAGTCGTCTTCTTCTCCGATGCCGTCACTGGAACCACCTCCGACCATTCGATACTTTATTCGAGCCACCAGATGTGCTCCTTTTCTCCCCTTCTTGCTCCCAGTAAGCTTGGATGCCAAATCAAGCATCGAGATGGCCTAGAAGGACATCTCAGATGGCCGTCGACAGCGGGGTTCCGTCGTCGATGGTCCTCGCTTTTTAAAAAAAATTAAAAAATAAAGTTTCTTTTTTAAAAAACTCTATGACTTTTCTTTTATTGCAGTTAGGTCCTTTTTTCTTACATTTAAGCCACTACATATGAATTTTTAATCACTTTAATAATGTTTGTTTTGAAAAATTGCAGTGTGACCCTTGTACCTTTTTATTAATGTTTTCTAGGCTTTAATATTTGACATAAACCCTCTGACTTGCTTTTAATTCATCTTTAAGTCCAACATTTTGCACAAAAAGCCCTAAACTTTGTTAAAATTGTTCTGAATGCATGATTTCTGGCACAATTACAAATTAAACCCTAGAGATTTAAATTTTTATGAAATGTGTTCATAATTGCATTTTAAACCCTCAACTTCACTTATTCCACACTAAATGCATGTTTTTAGGGTAAATTTGCAGAACAATCCCTGAAGTTTCATGTTTTCAAACATAAGTCTATTATCTTGCACATTTAACCCTGAATTTCATCAGAATTGCATTAAACACATGTTTTACTAAAAAAATTGCATATTGAACCCTAGGAATCCTAATTTTGACCAAAAATGCACAATTTTGCACATTTAACCCCCAACTTCTTCAAAATTACATAAAATATGTTTTCCTATGTATTTTTGATTATTTAGCCCTAGAATTGCAGACTTCATTCACGATGTGTGAATTTTGCATAGAAGCCCTTGGAATTTACATTTTTTGCTCACACATGCATTTTATACATTTTTTTACCCTTTTTCATGCATATTTTCTCATACCTTCTTCTTTGCATCATGCACACATTCCAACTCATTTCTAACTTAATTTTCACATTATTTCCTGAATTTCTTCCGACTTTCACGGTTTTGATTTGATTTGAATTTCCATCGCCCGAGGGCGCACATTAACAGGCTTGACATTACCGACATTGACCCAAATGAGGATTATTTTCTCCAATTTGATTTTGTCAAGTTTCTTCGAGTTTCAACTGATTTGAGTGACGCTTTCCGAGTATTCTCGATTTTCATGATTTTTTTCATCGTCCAAGGGCATACAGTGGCATTTTCAATGCCTACATTGTCCCTCGGAATATCATTTTTTCTTTTTTGTTCATTTCATTTCTTTGATTTGGCATGTTTTCACAGTCATCTTAGGCATGTGCATTCAGAGTAGACAAGCATATACACAACAGACCATTAGCAAGCAAGAAACCTAGAAAGACCGAGTTCTTCGGGCTCATGGGGGTGCCTAACCCCTTCCCCATGGGTAACAAGAATCCTTACCCTTTCTCTGGCCCGCATTGATTTGTGCACTACATCCATTAGGCACGGAGCATGCATATGCTTTCTTCGCCTTGATTTCTTTCAGTTTTTCCTTTGTGTTTGGTTTTCCTTGTCTTTCCATTAAAAGACTAAGTGGCGACTCCTTTTCCCTTATCCTTCTCTTATCTTTCCTTGGTGTTTCCGAGTCTAGTCTCCTTCTCCAGATTCATCATCTTCGCCGTGACCGTATCGAGACTCCTTATGTGCTTCCACGCACCTTGGAGAGCCACACAAAGTTCCACTAACATGGTCACTGGAACTGGTGACTCTGCTGGGGATAGCCAGATTCTGGCTTTCGTTTTGGTTTTCTTGCTTGTCTGTGGTCTATACACTTTGTGTTTGTTTGCCTGTTTGTACATATTTGACTGTACATACCTTTTTACACTATTGCTATGCCAGCACACATGCACATGACCAGATTCATGCCTTTTGTTATGATGCTTGCTTTTCTCTACTTACTTGTGAGCACTACACTAGCACATGCCATGCTCATGCTTTTTGCTTGTTGATTGAGCATTTGGATGCCTTAATTGTGTGTTTTCTTCCCCTTTTTTGTATTTACAATGATTAGGAGAGTAGAGACATGTTTGCCTCCCTATCTGGTTAAAATAAAACACACAAACTCAGACAAACAAGTAATAGGGCATAAGTAGAGACAAATGCTCACAATTCCCCCCGATTTAATAAAACGCATGTAAAAGGCACAAAAGCATATTGCATGATTGATTATATAGGGCATGCATCTTCTCCTTTGAGTCTACCCACAGTTTGCGAAGGATAATTCTAGTAGCCCGTTCTATAGCTTTGGCGTAGGGAGTGTTGCTAGTTTGTCCTCCCTTGTCTAGGGTCGTGTCGGTACTAGTAGACGGTACAGCTCCATGCTACTGCAAGAAACGAGGCCACCAATGCACCACCCGTTCACTACCTACGCTTTGGCCAGAATTTAGAACAGGAACCTTACTTTTCTGACCAGAGTCAAAACCCAAACCCATGAATGCATCCCGTGTGGTTGATCCCATGTGGGACATGCATGGTAAGAGAGCGCATATTAGTATCATTCTTGTGCATGTGTGCCATTCATACCACCCTAACAAACAATTGCATAGCTCACTTGCTTCTTTTGTTGTTTTGTCTTCTCTTCTTCACTGACACATTAGGTTTTTTTTCCTTTGTCAGGTGTAAAGTTTTGTGTGCGAGTTCCTAGGCCAGAGCCTGGGAGCTCCTTTCTGTGATCTCAATCTTGAGGCACTGTTCTCGATCGTCTTTCACGAACTATTCGTCACTTCCGACGATAGCTCCTCGTAGGTGTCGTCCTCTAGTTTGCGATCGTAGCCCTGTCCTTACCCGTTCGCGGTCCCTTATGGCCCAACAAGCCTCAGAGACCTTTGCACCAGTTTCTCCAAAGGGGATTCCTGTTTCCGCCCCTCCTTTTACTTTGACATCTGTTACCCCACCAGCACTCCATGACAGCCACTTCCAGGCACATGGAGTTCCCTATCCTTCGATTTTGGGACACTGGCAGATCCTTATTAGTCTGGAGCCCGTGACCGAGGTAGTTACCATGACCACCACAAGGGCATCTAATCTGATGATGTCCTGCCCTTTAGTTGATCCTACTCCACTTGACACACAGCTGGCTGCGATCGCTTCCTTGGTAGGAATTCAACCCGTAGGATCCTTGAACTTCCAGCCCCCTATGACGTCTCTTCTGCTTGCTCTTCCGGTCCTCGGTACTACTACCGATGGTTCCATCACTGTTTAGTCTCAGTAGCTTCTGGCCCTTGCACAGAGGCTGCAAAGCATGGCCTTTTCTCTGGATCTTACTCTGATTGCACCTGTTTGTCTAGTTCCTGAAGATCCATCCCCGCCAGCTCAGGCATTTCATGTTGCACCAGTCACACCACCACCGCAGCCGTTATCCACAGCTTCTCGCTGTCTTGACGATTGGCGCTACTACCCTGCCATTAGTATCATTACCACTGCATGCACAACATATTCCTCCATCTGCTGGTGATCTGCCTTTTGGGTTGACAGGAGTACAACGGCTTGTGAACCCGACCATACCAGTTCAATAGCTGTTACTCCCACATGCAACACCACGCCCAGCACAGCATAACATCATTCCTGCACCCTTGCATCAGATACAGGCTTCAGCATTCACTTCACCACAGACAGCACACTTGCACGGGTACGCTAGTTATCACGCCATGGCACCAAGTGGTGAGATGATAGATCTGGAGGAGAACATGGGTGACATAGATACAGCGTACGCGAGACCGCCCCAACTGCACAATCAATGTCAACAGCAACTTCAAATGCACTTCTCACCAAGATGAATGACCTGGAGAGAGCACTACGACAAGTGTAGGACGGGGATCGCCAATTTTACATCTTCCGGGACCTTTGCTACTTCCCAGAGGCTATACTTCCTCCGAACTTTCATATCCCGGAACTTGAAAAGTATAATGGGAAAGGTTGCCCAATCTCACACCTTAGGGCATACTACGATGATCTTGCTCAGTTATAGGCTGACGACAGACTTCTTATTCGCCTCTTCCAGAAGAGCCTCACAGGTCCAGCTTTAAAGTGGTTCACATCTTTGGATATGACCACCATAAAGACCTAGAATGATCTCAGCCATGCTTTTATGGAGCAGTATTCCTTCAAGCTCGACATGGTTCCAAAGCACGAGGACCTAGTCACGACAAGGCAGAAGCCCCACGAGCCATTTGGGGAGTACGTCGGGCGCTGGTGAGCCCTCGCTTTATAGGTTCGCGATAGACCGTTTGACAAATAGTTTATCGAAATAATAATCCAAGGAGTGTAGCCAGCCACAGGGGCTTTGCTAAGCATTCAACCTATTTCCACCATTGCATCCCTAATTAAAGCTGACACTCGTGTCGAGAGCTCACTGCATAGCGAAAGTTTTCCTGCATTAGTAGCATTCGCCAAGCTAACCATGGCTTCAGGAGGAACCAGCAACAACAATGGCAGCAACAATGGATCCAATACCGGATATGCACGAAAGAAGGATACTGCCAAGAATGTTGTGGCATATGTTGGAGCTCCCGTTATGCTAGTAAGTGTGGTGAGCTTGCCAGCACAGAGTCAGGTAGTCTACACTCTTGCACTTAGGGCACCACACACATCACGAATCACCACCACCGCTGAGCCAGTCTACTAGCCCGCACCGACAAGGTAAGGGCGCTACCTAGGACTAAGGCAACCTCAACGACCCAAGAGGGATTACACTCCTCTGGTTGAGCCAAGGGCGCAACCTAGGACTAAGGCAACCTCAACGACCCAAGAGGGATTACACTCCTCTGGTTGAGCCACTGAGTGTCGTGTTTCCTAAGGTTGCGTCGCTCCTAAGGCTTTCGGAAATTCGTCCACCATCGAACCCACTTCCGTAGTAGTTTAAAGCAGATTTATACTGTAGTTACCATAAAGCCGCAAGGCACTCTATGGATAACTGCTTTACACTCCAAGGGGCAATTCAGGATTTGATCGACCAGAAGGTCATCATTATCAACACACAGGAGGCAGAGTCCGCGCCCGCTGCAATAACGCCTCATTCTTTAGCATCTACCCATAGCAATATAGTCAACCGACCGTTTCCTGAGCATGCACCTGGAATTTCAGGAGTTCATCTTCTTTCTTCTAATGAGGCTGCACCTTTTGACCCTTCCCTTCTGATTCATGACATCTCAGATCCTTTTCCTTATCAGCTCAGCCAGTCTTTTATTGAAGCTTCCAATTCTGCAATCAATATGATCCAGTTAACTGCTAGATCGAGGTGCACGGTTGCAAAACCTACTATGCAATCCACTTCATCAACAATCAGTTTGTTAGCTAAACCAAAACATGACCTAGTCCACCAAACACCAATACCCACTTCACCAACTCTTATCCCAGTGGAATTGAAGGCCCATGCTCTTGTGATCATTAACTTGACACAGGATACTCATCGTATGCCTTACAGTTACGCCACAGAAATGTGTGCTGAGGTAACATGGTCAGGACGGGTGTACAAGGCCTCGATCCCTGCAAATAAGCCCAACCAGCCCACAACTCCATCTTCTCAACCAAAAAACCAGACTCTTAATCAGATCCTTAAGGAGGCAATCCCAAGAGTTAATCCCACCACTGCTAAAACAAACCCACCTGTAGCTGACATCACGACCCAATTAAAGAAAGTTAAAGTAGATATTTCCATTTGGGACCTAATCCATACGTCAACTAAACATTGGGAGGCATTTCTTCGAGATTTACAGGCCGCTCATGTTTCCCCAACAATACAACCATCAGCCTTAGAAAGAATGGTAGGGATGATAGCCGTGCCGTAGGTGATCTCCTTCTCTAGTTCAGAGCTACCCCCGGTAGGGACCAATCATAACCAACCCCTGTTTATCACAGTGCAATACCAGAATTTCCGCATTCCTCTTACTTTGTGGATAATGGTGCTGGTTTAAATGTCTGCCCTTTGTGAACTGCAAATCAGGTCAGATTTAAATCTGAGGACATTACCCTAGCCGTGAAAGGAATGACGGCGTTTGATAACACACACCATGATGCTCTAGGGATTTTGATTATTCCTTTGATCATTGGTCCTGCATGTTTTAAGGTTGAGTTCTATGTTGTTGACCTCGAACCATCATTCAATCTCCTGCTTGGGCGCCCTTGGCTCCACAAGCATCAAGTTATCCCCTTAACCCTTCACCGAATGATTAAGTTCCACTGGAACAACAACATCGTTGTTGTAATGGCAGAAAATCTTGAAAAGGAGAAGGTTGAGGCAGTCTCATCAGTATCCCTTTAAACTGTCCATTTTGACCCCAAGTCTTCTAGTGTACTATACCATGTCGATCGCTTTGAGCCAGTCAATTTCATTCCGATTCTCGAGCATGCCAGCCATTTGGCTACTTTTGGCAATCCTTTCTTGATGGTCGAGAATCTGTGTCAGAGGTGGGGGTACGAGAAAGGAGCACCTCTCGAGCAGAATGGCCAAGGAATCATCGAACCAATTACCGCAGAGAAAAGACGAGACTTCGAAAAATTGGGATACGAGTGGAAACCGTAGGATGGATACTCGAGACGTCCTAAGTTCCGAAAGCTCGTTATTCCACAGGATTTAACTAACTCTGTTAGTGTAGGATTGCTAGATCCCAATCAGAGTTTTGTGCTTGTAGAGTCGGAACAAAGTAAGCCAATCAGCGGATTAGAGTGGATATGTGTTGAGGACTATTACTCTGAAGAGGAAATTGTAGATTGTATAACAGATTCGACATCGTCCTTTCCACCAGGGACAGCTATGCTGGCATTGCCACCTCCGGAGTCAGCCGAAAACCTTCCTACAGGTTCGGCTGTAGTCTCAGTATTAACAGGAGTAGCCTCAACCGCAGCATCATCAATATGTCAGTCAGCTTTGAGGGGGTTACAGACTTACAGTCGGGACAACTAAAATCATCGCCTGAAGTACCAGAAACTGCCAGTGCCTACTATGTGGATTTCGCTTTTGATGAGGGGGATGCTGTAGTAGCACAGGTTGACAGCATGCTCAGTGATTTAGAAGTCCTGTTTCAAGAGCAGCTGGCGGCACTGGTAGAAGACACACAAAGTGAACTCAGGCGCAAAAAGGGGACAACAGTAATGACAGAATACATTGCAGAACAAACGATTTCACAGGGTCAGTCTGCTATTATGACCCTAGAAGAGGACAGCTCACTAAATGCTAGACCAGAGGAGTTTATCTCCTATCAACCGGGAGGCGGGTCTTGGTGGTAGTATCAATCTTGGCCCCACTTGAGCAGTGGGGTCTAAAAAAAAAGATCCTGAGTTAGGCTCAGGAGAGAATGCGAGTGGCAGCACTCACATTAGTCAGTCAGAGGACAACTTTGCACTTGTCACACACGCCATTCAAGAAAACCATAAAAATAAAAACAATTGGCCGCATGATAAGGCTATGAAAGAAATGAAACAGCCAGGTACTTCTGCAAGTCCGGAAATGGTAGAATCTGAGATCGTCAGAGGTACATACAAGAAGACCAGAGTTACAGTAACCATTCTAAAGCATCATCAAGGGTAGAATGCTGAGGAAATGTATACCTTTAGGGACACAAATCCATCATGCTAGTAGGAAGTCCCTCCCGAACTTATTGCATATGGAGAGGAGGAGGATGCAGAAATAGAGGAAGAAAGTCATGACGTACTAGATTTCCAGCCTTATGACGATGATCCAGAAGGCCCAAACTTGCATGTAGAAGAGGAAACTGAGTCTGTAAACATTGACATCACTGAAGATGTCAAGGAAGTGCGAATTAGCACCAGACTCACAACACAGGCCCAGGCAGAACTTGTTGAGCTCCTTCGAGAATATGCAGATATCTTCACCTAGAGTTACGATGACATGGTTGTGCTAGACGTTGAGGTAGTGGTGCACACATTACTGCTTAAGCTAACGTCAAGCCGATTAAACAAAAATTGCGTAGATGGCGACCGTAGTGGCTGTTGAAATTAAAAGAGGAAATAATGAAGCAGCAAAGGTCAACTTTCTAAATGTCGTCCTCTACCTAGAATGGATAGCGAATGTGGATCCAGTGCCTAAGAAAGATGGTTGAGTTCGAATGTGTATTGATTACAGGGACCTAAACAAAGCAAGCCCAAAGGAAGATTTTCCACTCCCACACATTGATGTGTTGGTAGATAATACTACAGGACACAAAATGTTGTCATTCATGGATGGATTCTCAGGTTATAATCATATCAGAATGGCAGAAGAGGATATCGAGAAAACGTCCTTTATCACCCCATGGGGAGTGTCCTGTTACAAAGTTATGCCATTTAGGCTCAAGAATGTTGGGGCCACATATCAAAGGGCGATGACAGCTTTGTTCAACGATCTCATGCACCAGGACATTGAGGTTTATGTGGATGATATGATAGCCAAGTCAAAGGAGCCTGAAGAACACATTGCTTGTCTAAGGAAGATGTTCAATCGCTTGCGAAAATATAAGCTGTAGCTGAACCTCAACAAGTGTGTATTTAGTGTGTCATCAGGCAAGCTACTGGGTTATATCATCAGCCAAAGAGGAATTGAGGTAGATGCGAACATGGCTAAAGCCATCATTGAGATGCCTCCTCCTACAACAAAAAAAGAAGTTCGAGGGTTGGTGGAGCGGTTGCAGTATATCAGCTGATTCATTACCCAATTGACACCAATCTGTTAGCCAATCTTCAAGCTCTAAAGGAAGAATATACAGATCTGCTGGAGTAAAGAGTGCCAAGAAGCTTTTGACAAAATCAAGAAGCTTTTGGTAAGGCAACCAGTCTTAGTTCCTCCGACACCAGGGCATCTCCTATTGCTCTATTTGTTAGTAACACAACATTTAATGGGCGCAGTCTTGGGTCAGCATGATGAACTAGGCCACAAGGAGAGGGCCATTTATTATTTGAGTAAAAAGTTCAATGATTGCGAAGTTAAGTATATCGCAATCAAAAAAGTCTGCTTATCCCTCGTCTGGGCTACACAACGCCTAAGGCATTACATGATGGCATATCCAATTCTATTGTTGTGCCAACATGATCTTATGAAATACCTATTTTAGAAACCCACATTGGTGGGTAGATGCGTCAAGTGGTAGGTGCTATTATCTCAGTTTGATATCACTTTTGTTACTCAAAAATCTATGAAGGGGTAGGCCGTGGTAGATCACTTAGCAAATTTACCCTTGCTAGAGTATCAACCCTTGCAGACTCAGTTCCCTGATGAGGATATACTGTTTGCCATGGAAGAGGACGAGTCAGAAGGACCCCATGACAAAGAGCAGTGGCATCTCTACTTTGATGGCGCAGTTAACAGGAGAGGCATGGGCATCGGTGCAGTACTAGAGACCCCGCAAGGCCAGATGATCCCACTTGCTCGAAAGTTAACCTTTGTGTGTACCAATAATGTGGCAGAGTACGAGGCATGTATTCTTGGCTTGCGGGCTACATTAGAACATGGTGCGCGGAAACTGCATGTGCATGGCGATGCCATGTTAGTCATCTCACAGGTTAATGGTAACTAGAGAACAAAGGACTTGAAACTGGTGCCATACCATAACCATCTCCTAAGGCTAATGGCCGAGTTTGAAGAAATACGTTTTTCCTTTATGAACAAGGCCAAAAATGCCTACGTAGATGCGCTAGCTACTCTCACATCCTGGTTGTCCATACTAGAGGATGACACAGTGAAAGTGTCGATAACCTGCATAGGCCAGCCGACACATTACATGAGCATAGAAGAAGCAGACTCCTCAACAGAGCTCCCATGGTATCATGACATTAAAGTCTACCTGGAAACCGGGAGTCACTATCTAGATGCATCAACGGCAGATAGAAAGACTATGGTCCGATTGACTTCAAAATATGTGCTTGGAGCAGGTCACTTGTATAGGAGGTCTTACAATCAGATGCTTCTACACTGTCTGAATAAAAAGGAGGCCGATACAGTAATGTTGCAAGTGCATGCTGGGACATGTGGACCACACATGAATGGGGTATTATTGGCCAAGAAAATAATGTTGCAAGGTTATTTCTGGTCAACCATGGAGAAGGACTGCTGTCAGTTTGTGCGAAGATGTCACAACTGTCAAGTCCATGGCAACTTCATTCATGCACCACCGTAGCAGCTCCACAACATATCATCACCCTAGCCTTTCTCAACATGGGGAAAAGACGTCATCGGAACTATCCACCCAGCAGCTTCCAATGGACATCAGTACATCCTGGTAGCTATTGATTACTTTACAAAATGGGTGGAAGCAGCTTCTTACAAGATAGTGACTGCCTCTGTGACCGAAAAGTTCATCAAGAATAATATCATTTCCTGGTATAGGGTCTCGCATTCAATCATTTCTGATAATGGGACAAATTTCACAGCCAAAAGGGTCGAGGACTTCTTGTAGGAGTTTCATATCAGGCATCACAGGTCCTCCCCGTACTGTCCTCAAATGAACGAGGCTGTGGAATTCACCAATAAGAATCTAACCAAGATTCTTAAAAAGTTGGCGGAAACACATAAGGACTGGCATGACAGGCTCCCATACGCTTTGTGGCCTTACAAAACATCAGTCCGGACTTCAACTGGGGAAACTCCATATTCTCTGGTATATGGTATGGAAGCAGTCCTACCTATAGAGGTGGACATACCATCGCTCAGAGTCCTGAAAGAAGTAGAGTTGGAAGAGGCAGAGTGGATTGAGGACCGTCTTGTTCAACTAAACTTGATAAATGAGCATCGATTGCAAGTTATGCATCATGCGCAATGCTATCAGAAATGCATGGCCAAAGCTTATCAGAAGAAGGTCCGACCTAGAAATTTCTTGCCAAGGGACCTGGTCTTGCAAGCTATTCATCTCCCTGATGGTCGTGGCAAGTTCAGACCTAACTGGTGCAGGCCATTCGTAGTCAAACAAGTCTTCTCTAGAGGAGCCATAATCCTAGAGGACAAGGACCACATCGAACAATCGGAGCTAGTTAATTCTTGCTACCTGAAAAAGTACTATCAGTGATCATAAACCATGTGTCCTCACTTTGCGACATTGTCATCTTTCATCATGCATGCACGAATTCATTTTATCAATGTCTTTCTGCATTCATGTAGCCATGCATCTTAGCACATACTAACTCCCATTCAGCATATGCATATATAGACAAATGATTGGCATCATCATCACATGCATGGATCTTAGCCTGGTGATGATAAGCAGAATAAGCTTGCCGATGTTGGGAATGCGTAGCACCTCCTCAGGTAGATACTATTCAGGTAACCTAGAGAGTGAGGGAGCCACCCTTCATCGTGAATTGGACAAAGTATCCAAGCCGCTCAAGGACCCTACACCTCCCAAAGGGAGATAAAATGTTAGGGGTGAGAATGAGAGTGTGAGAAATAAAATAAAAAATATATATCTGTTGAAAGGGCATAAAAGAATTATAAGACAGAAGTCGCAGATAGAAGTTAACCATAAAGAGAGAAGCGTGACGGGTAGCACTGTCCCTACAACTCATCTTGGAGAGGAGTCGAAGTGAATACCTGGAAAGCATGTTCCAAAAGGGCCTAGCCAACCCTTTAAACAACAGCAGCTCCCCACCATAAACCAGGTACCTATTACGCCCAAGCCAGGGATAGGGTGAACCCACATGCCTATAAGGGAGAAAGAATAAGAAAATAAAATAAAAAGTAGGGATATGGTCCAGTGGGGTTTGGAATGGAGCCTAGGACACGATATTGCATTTCCAGAGAGCCACCCAAAAAAACTAGGGGCTTGGATAGAGTCTCATGAGGATTGGAGCTACCATTCCCTTGTATACATGGCAATAAGCATTCCAATGCTGAAGGCGCTAATAAGATCCCACAAATCATTCAGCATGCATGCATTTCTTTCCACAAACATCATCTTAAAAAGCGTCACAGAGTCTAATCTGGTTCTTTTAGCTGAGGCATGATGACAGCTTTCAGCCTAGGAGGATCAGGAGGACATCGCCTAAACCAGGGGCATGCATGCTGCCCTTATTGGTTAGGGCCATTTATGTCAAACTAGGGGCATGTCAGCTATCCTATGGTTAGACACACTGAGCCAGTACTCGACCAGGGTCATGCAAGCTGCTCTTATTGGTTAGAGTCATCCATGTCAAACCAGGGGCATGTTAGCTGCCCTATAGTTAGACGCACTAAGCCAATACTCGACCAGGGGTATGTCAGCTGCTCTACAGGTTGAGGATCCCCATAATTTACCAGGGGCACTCTAGCTACCTCATTTGGCTTCGTAAGTGCCTTATGAGGGCTCAGTCATCAAACAGTTCCGATCATCAGGGTTTGATGGCTATATCTCATTATTTTTGGCACCTGGTCAAAATCGATTGGTGACCAAGATCTCTTACTGGGGCTATGCACAAGATGTAGTCTGTTCAATAGCTCTCTATTTAGTCAATTGTAACATTCAGCTTTGGGCTCGTCCTTCTGATTTTCATCACCATTGGTGCTGCACCTTTTTATTTGTCTGTATTAGACTTTACAAAATGTTGTCAAATGGAACAAAACTAAAACCTATTTCTAAATCAGTGTTTTGAGCATGTTCTGCAAGAGATCATCTTCTCTTTTGGTGTGGCTTGAGTAAGAGAAGCTGAAGTGCCTTGTTAATCATGGGTTTCCCCACGATGGTCATTCCCATGCACAGCTCAAATGTTCTCCAAGCATGGATCAGGCAGTTAACAGAAAGTGGCTGTGACAAGCTGCGGACTTGGGGTATCTTCTCAAAGTTTCTGGATATCACAAAGGTGGAGGTTTCTCGATACTTCCTGTGTGCAACTGCTCGGTTTTGGAAGCCAGCCCATCATGTATTCCGCTTCGGGAGAGTTTAATTGACCCCTACTTTGGAGGAGGTCCATAAAGTATGTTGTCTACAAAAGTTCTTGGGACCAACCGTGTTTATGTGGCGTGATGGATATTCCACAGTCTTGAGTGAACTAACCGGCCTGTCAACCGGCAATTGTGGTCGTAACCTTATCTGTTCAGACGGACATTCTCCCATGCTACAGCTGGCTTACTTTGACAAGGTGGCCGGAATGCGTACCTCCTTAGGCGATGAGCTATGGTTGAAAGGCTTTGTTGTCCGCTTCTTAGGAGAGTTGGTTTTCAGCCATGGTCGGACGGTCGTGAATATTGAGGTCACTGAGATTGCCTTGGTGGTGGTCACCCGTCGGATAGACTTAGCCCTAGTTATCTTGGAAGAAACTTACCAAGCTTTAGACCAGTCACTACGACACTGCCGACACTTTTATGGTTGTGAAGCTTTTGTATAGGTATGGTTGGCTACTCATCTGGGTATAGAAGTCTTACGCTCGCAACAGTCAGCCTTCAAATCCTACTATCAAAGCAGTCACGCACGCACGCTCACCCCAATTTGGAAGGAGTACGAGCGATTAGAAGGTTTGACAGAAGACAAAGTCATCTGGCGCATCATTCCTTCGACCACTCATAACTTTGAGGCTTTCTTCAATACAGCAGATATGCAGCTTATCATCCTACCAGGGCTGACAGGTGGAGTTGAGTATCACCCAATTCGTGTGATGTGGCAATTTGGCTATCAGCAAGATTCCCTTGTTCAAGGGCTAATGCCAGCTCGATTCCAAGGAACCCTCCGAGCTCTTATGCTATGACTAAGGAGCTGTCTCACCTGCTTAGTGGCTCCATACGATCAAAAGATCTCGCAGTCATAGAGGGGAAGGGTAGCACAGCAGATTACGAAGCCAAAGTTGAAGAAACATGGCCAATCTACAGTGCTGCTCTGAGCCATACGCTCTTTACCAAAGCTCCAGGCTTGAAGAGATCCAGGGATGACGCAGACTCTTGACATGTGCATTATGGTACTGGCTCATTGCAAGTTGAAATGCATGTAATCACTTCATTGACTATTGTAATAAAATTCATTGGAACACTTCTAGCCAGCTTGTTTGATTGCTTATGGTTTATGCGGAGTAGAAATCGTCGTTGCGACAATATGTGCTTAACTGGCTCAGATTGTTGTTTTCTTCTACTTGTCGACTTGGCACTGGGGACCACCTACATAATAGTCGAGAATATCATTTTATTGCCTAGGCCTGAACGAATGAAGTCTTCACGAACTTCTGTACCAGGTAGGGCAAAATCCAACCTACTATGTTGGACTTGCCCTACTCAAGCAAGTCTTGTTTCCGTCTAGACCTCGAACGAGGTTTAGGCGTTCCTGTCCCGGATTCACTTCAAAAGGATGAATATCGGCAACATCTGCTCTGCTAGACTTGTTCTAGTTGAATAGGTCTTGCTTTCATCTCCTTCTAGGCCTCGTACGAGGACTAGAGCGTATCCCGCTTTGTAAGTTCTTCCCTTTTGGCTGACAGGTCTAATATCTTGTCATGCCTTTACCAATGGGCTGATATCCCAAACTATCCGGTTGGCATCCGTCAATTTGCCATCTCTCTATCGGTAAGTACGAAACTTGCCATATCCTTTCTTGGTCGATAAGTCCAAAAATTGCCATATTCTCTCTTGGCTAGTAAGTTTGAAACTTACCACATCCTCCTTCCGGGCGGTAAGTCCGAAACTTAGCATATTCCCTTCTTGGTCAGTAAGTCCAAAACTTGCCATATTCCTTCTTAGTCGGTAAGTCCAAAACTTTCCATATGCCCCCAGTCGGCAAGTCCAAAACTTGCCATATTCCTTCTAATCGGTAAGTCCGAAACTTTCCATGTTCCCTTCTTAGTCGGTAAGTCCTAAACTTGCCATATTCATGTCTCGGTCGGTAAGTCTGAAACTTGCCATATCTTTCTCAATTGGTAAGTCCGAAACTTGCCACATTCCCTTCTTGGTTGGTAAGTCTGAAACTTATCATTTTCCCATCTTGGTCGGTAAGTCCGAAACTTGCCACATTCCCTTCTTGGTCGGTAAGTTCGAAACATGCAATTTTCCTTTCTTGGTCGATAAGTCCGAAACTTGCCACATTCCCTTCTTAGTCGGTAAATCCTAAACTTGCCATTTTCCCTTCTTGGTCGTTAAGTCCTAAACTTGCCATATATCCCTCCGGTCAGTAAGTCTGAAACTTGCCATATTCCCTCTAGTCGGCGAGTCCGAAACTTGCTATCTCTTGGTCGGTAAGTCTGAAACCTACCATGCCCCATTCGATTCTTGCTCAAAGAGTTTGGTATTGATGGTGCCCCCTTTGGTCGTGCTCCAGATGGATTACACCAACCTCCTTCTGTGGACCGGTACCCTGGACTACCCGATGGACACCTGTCAAGGTGTTTATCCTGTTAGTCAACAGGTCCGGTATCCTATTGTGCCCCTTTTCTCTTGGGCTGGTAGCCTGAAATACCTAGTTGACAACCGTTACAATGTCCAGAGCTGGCTGATAATCCAAACTATCTGGTCCACGAGACCGTTAACTTTGTGCCTTTTGATTTTTCAGTGAGTGTTCCGGAAGCAGTGATCTCCTCCTCCTGTTCCCTTTTCCTTGTAAGAGGGGGTGGGGTGTCTTTGTAAACCTAGAGCATCGGTCTTTGTTCCATTCGTCCTCCGACCTTGCTCAGGGAGGGGCATCTATAGACACCCCATATGCTTGCAATGGGACTCTAAACCTAAATCCTAGTCCTAAACCCCAGTACAAAACCCTAAAATTAACTCAAAACCCTCAAACTATCCTAAATCAAATTCAAAATCCAAAACCTATTCCAAAACCCTAGAATTAATTCAAAATCCAAAACCCTAGAATTAATTCAAAACCCTAAACCTAATTCAAAACCTAATCCAAAATCCTAGAATTAATTCAAAACCCTAAACAAAATCCAAAACCCTAGAATTAATCAAAACCCCTAGAATTAATTCAAAACCCTAAACCTAATTCAAAACCTAATCCAAAACCCTAAGCCTAATTCAAAATCCTAATTCTTATTTAAAACCCTAACTTAAACCCTAAACCTAACCCAAAACCCTAATCCAAAACCCTAACTACTTCTCACACCACCATAACAACTTTAACTACTTCCCACTCCACCATAACAATCCTAACTACTTCCCACTCTTCCATAACAACCTCTAACTAACCATAACAACTTACAACAACCTACCTAGCCATTGCAAGCCTATAAATACGCCTCCATTTGCAAAAGGAAAAAAAAGGGGGAGAAAAAGGAGAGAAAAACTTTGAAAAATAGAGAGGAGAGCCACCAAAAAGTTTTCTCCCAACTAGAGCAACCAGAGGGGTCTTAGATTAGAAAGGAAGCTCAGAGAGGAGAAGAATTCAAGGTTCAGGCCATCTCTGGCGAGTTCCGGCAACCTTCATCACTACCAACTCAGGTAAGCATTGATCCGAGCTCAATTTATCTTCATTTTGGCTCCCTAGGTTCTCCTCTATCTTCCCCAACCGATTCCAGCAGCACCAAGTGGTTGCCTTGGCCGGAATCAGGGTTTCTTGGGTCGCCGAACGCGATTTTCCGGTGAAGTAGGTGGGGGCACGAATCCAGTGAACGATTCTTGCCCTAGCATGCTCCACCTAGTTTGGATAGTCTTCCTCTTCCTTCACCACCCCTCGGGACGCCGCGACGATCCCTCTGGAAACCACCAGGAGAAGCTCACCGGAAGCACGGTCGCTGTCGTCGGGGAAGAAGAGTTACAGTAAGCCATGTTTGAACGTTCCACCCCTCACAATGCCTCTCCGACTCTAAGGACACCATCCTCTGCTCTCCCCCAACACACCAAAAGCATCAGAACCATGAATCGAGCCCCGATTCACCCCAGCAGTCACTGTCGCCATAGCGCAACTGGAGCTTGATCGGGAGGTGGAGGAACGATGCATTTCTTGCTTCTAAATGGAGGAAAATCTTCCTCTCCGCGCCCTCAACCCTCCTGAGGCCGAGAGACACTGCGCCGTTGCCTCTAGAGTCGTCTACTTCTTTGACGCCGTCACTGGAGCTGTGTCGACGGCGAGGGAGGTGGGCAGCCACCTTTAACTGTTCGATGCTTTAGCCGAGCCACCAAATGTGCTCCTCTTCTCCCCTTCTTGCTCCCAATAAGCTTGGATACCAGATCAGGCATTGGGATGGCCTGGAAGGACATCATAGATGGTCGTCGATGGCGGGGTTGCGTTGCCAGCGGCTGTCGCTTTTTTAAAAAAAATAAAGTTTTTTTTTAAACTTTGTGCATTTTCTTTTATTACAGTTAGGTCCTTTTTCCTTACATTTAAGCCCCTACATATGATTGTTTAATCACTTTAATAATGTTTGTTTTGAAAAACTGCAGTGTGATCCTTGTACCTTTTTATTAATATTTTCCAGGCTTTAATATTTGACATAAATTCTCTGACTTGCTTTTAATTCATCTTTAAGTCCAACATTTTGCACAAAAAGCCCTGAACTTTGTTAAAATTGTTCTGAATGCATGATTTCTGGCACAATTACAAATTAAACCCTAGAGATTTAAATTTTTATGAAATGTGTTCATAATTGCATTTTAAACCCTCAACTTCACTTATTCCACACTAAATGCATGTTTTTTAGGGTAAATTTGCAGAACAATCCCTGAAGTTTCATGTTTTCAAACAGAAGTCTATTATCTTGCACATTTAACCCTGAATTTCTTCAGAATTGCATTAAACACATGTTTTACTAACAAAATTGCATATTGAAATTTAGAAATCCTAATTTTGACCAAAAAAGCACAGTTTTACACATTTAACCCCCAACTTCTTTAAAATGACAAAAAATGTGTTTTCCTATGTATTTTTGATGATTTAGCCCCAGAATTTCAGTCTTCATTCAGGATGTGTGAATTTTGTACAGAAGCCCCTGGAATTTACATTTGTTGCTCACACATGCATTTTGTACATTTTGTTACCCTTTTTCATGCATATTTTCTCACACCATCTTCTTTGCATCATGCACACATTCCAACTCATTTCTAACTTAATTTTCACATTATTTCCCGAATTTCTTCCGACTTTCACGGTTTTGATTTGATTTGAATTTCCATCGCCCGAGGGTACACATTAACAGGCTTGACATTGCCGACATTGACCTAAATGAGGATTATTTTCTCCAATTTGATTTTGTCGGATTTCTTCGAGTTTATGCTAATTTGAGTGACGCTTTCCGAGTATCTCAAATTTCATGATTTTTCTCATCGCCCAAAGGCGTGCAGTAAAGTGACATTTTCAATACCTACATTGTCCCCTAGATTATCATTTTTTCTTTTTTGTTCATTTCATTTCTTTGATTTGGCATGTTTTCACAGTCATCTTAGGCATGTGCATTTAGAGTAGACAAGTATATACACAACAGACCATTAGCAAGCAGGAAACCTAGAAAGACCGAGTTCTTCGGGCGCATGGGGGTGCCTAACCCCTTCCCCATGCGTAACAAGGATTCTTACTCTTTCTTTGGCCCGCATTGATTTGTGCACTACATCCATTAGACACGAAGCATGCATATGTTTTCTTCGCCTTGATTTCTTTCATTTTTTCCTTTGAGTTTGGTTTTCCTCGTCTTTCCATTAAAAGACTAGGTGACGACTCCTTTTCCCTTAACCTTCTCTTATCTTTCCTTGGTGTTTCCGAGTCTAGTCTCCTTCTCCGGATTCATCATCTTTATCGTGACCGTATCGGGACTCCTCTTGTGCTTCCACGCACCTTGGAGGGCCGTGTAGGGTTCCACCAGCATGGTTACACATGTGCGTGCACTTTTAAAACCTTTTATGCATGCTTGAGAAAGCTACTCTTACCATCTCAAGCCCAAAACAACACCAAAAGCACAACTACAGAGACTCTGCTCTGCACAACATGGTCCCCTCTGGACCCAAGCATAACACCAAACCACGGAGCCTCCACTTCCAAAACAACGGAGCCACCGCTCCTAAAGCACTATGCCTCAATAGGTGCCAAAGCCACGGTCGCCTCTAGGCCTAGAGCCTGATTTCCCAAACTAGGACTCCGCACAAACACAAACACAAACACAAACAGTGTGTCGAACTGCCTAGCGCCAAGCAAACAACACTGGCCACAAGCAGTCCACCGAAAAGCGACCACGGTATCTGCACTGCCACGACGTGCCACCCTATGCAGGAACCGTGTCGTTTCGCGATTCTCTCGCCTGGAGAACCCTCAACAATGCCAACCCCTCCTTGGGAAGGCAGTCCTGTCTCTCAGGACGCTACCAGCTACGGGGTGCACGTCCCACCCGCACTGGCCACCACAGGATACGCCTCCTCACGGCACCCTCCACACGGTGTTCAGGAAGGAGTCTCATACCTCCACACCCGACAACACCCGAGCCTCAATGCTCACAACGACAACAAGAATATCATACCTCTTTGTCATGCCATGAAACACCTCAACCTGTGGACCACAACCCTAGCCTCGAAACGACAATCAAGGAGTATCATACCTCCAAGACTCGACGAATCTCAGCCTCAGGTATCTCAGCCCCCAACGCAAATAGAAGACACCAGAAAACTTTTTCCAAAACCATTTTCAAATCTGTACTTTTCTCTTTCCAAAACTCTCCTTTGGAAAACCTTTTCAAAATCATTAAATATCCTTCAAAATTCAAGCAACATTATGTCCAACGATGGCACGGAAACTAAAGGCCAAGAAACCACAAACAAAACAAAGCCTCGACAACTCTCTTGTTATACTCAGGCAAAAGCACCTTGGGAGTGTCTGGATTCACGAGCACTATGCTCAACCGACGACCACAACCCAAGAAAACACCAACAACAAAGCAAACACAACCAGAACTCCACGCTCTAGCACCAAGTGTAAGACACCTATTGGCTCGTGTCCCTCGGGAGCACAACCAGATCGACTTAGACACCCAGGACAGTGCCACTGAATACTTTATTCAGTGTATCGCATGCAAAACCACACAAACTCTAGACCTAGGGACACCATCATTATCCCTAAAGTGTAGTCTAAACCAACTGGGGAAAGAACCTATTATTTCTAAATCATTCATCTTTTATTCTACCCACACCCCAAGTGGAATCTTGTTAATTAATTTTAGGCAAATCCTACAATTATTCTAATGATTATCCTAATCATTTATTCCATTAAAGCCTTGGAAAACACCCTAGAAACCCTAGCCGATCCGCGCATCTAGGCCGCGTGACTGGCCCGTGCCCCAAGCAATCTTATCTGAGTTCCAATAGAGCCTAGACCAGGGGCCAAAACCGCCACCAGACCCGCACACGTGGTCTACGCAATCAGCCTGTGCCCTTTGTTTTCTGTCAGAATTCAGACAGCCTGAGACAAGAGACCCAAATTTTGCCTGAAGTGGGAACAAAGATCGGACCCACCAAACAATCATCGAAAATTACATCCAAAATATATGTTGTAGACCTTCAAGTCTACCCCAAAACCCAACAAACAAAACTGAAATCCATTCACCACACAAGGAGATATGAATTTCCAAGCACAGAGAGGTCAAAAAGACCCAAATCCAACAACCACCATAAATGGTTATAAATGCCACAATAAATCTCCAAAAATTCCTAAACACATTCCTAGCATCCACACACATGCAATTCACACTATCATGCCCCTAGACATCAGATTGGAAATTAAAAGAGAACCTAAGGGATGCGTACTTCCACCGAAGACGTAGCGGCGACAAACAACGAAATTGCGGCACACATTCCAGCCTCAAGCAGCTCCTCTCCTCCTCCTCCCTACGTCGGCGGCGAGATGACAACAGGCTCGGCGGTGGCGGCTCCTCCTCCTTAGCCCTCTCTCAAGCATCTCTCTCTCCCTCTCTCTCTCATCTCGCTCATCTTTTCCTCTCGTCTCCCTCTCCCTCTCTCGTCCCTCTCTCATCCCCCCTCTGACGATGGAGGAGAAGAAGAGTGTAGAAGGAGGAGAGGAAGGCACAGGTGGGCGGGGCAAATGGGAGGAGAGAGAAAAAGAAAGAAAAGAAGAAGAAGAAAAAGAAAAAGGAGAAAAGAAAGAAAGAATGAAAGGAGCACAGCACGAGACCCAACCAAACGACTTCCCACATCCGCATGACTTGTGCCACCAGGGGCCTGCCACCAAACCTCCACGACCCAGGGGTAACCTACAAAACTCCTATGAGGGCCAGCACAGTATTCGAACCACACCACGTCAAAAGGCCAAAAATCCATAATCCAAACGTCAGACACAACTAGGAATGTATCCTACATTAGGCATTGGAACCTCTGAAGTCTAATATACCTGAATTTCACCTTAATTATCTGACCAAAACATCACTCCTAAAGCCTCGATCATTACAATGTGACTCCGTGAGTTTTGCCGACGGGTCATGGTTACATCGATTTTTGACTCATTACATTTTTCATTCTCATTCACTCCTCCTCCCTCTCAGTGATGGCTCCTTTTTCGTTCATTGGTGTAGGGTTTGTCTCAGCGTCGGGTAGGCGTGGGCAAGTAGTGACTGGTGAGTGTGGCCGTAGACGTGCGAGCAGTGATCGGCAAGCGTTGTCGTGGACGTGTGGGAGTGATCGCGTAGGCGTCGGCAAAGGCAAGGTGGTGTGATCAGCGAACATGCGAGCCATGATCGTCAGGTACATTGCGAGCGTTGTCTTCTCCTCGCTTTTGCTTCACCTTCGTCACTAGGGGAGTTTATCCTGTGCAAGCCGAGGTAAAGATTTTAACTTAGGGTTTTAGCTTATATCCACCCCCTTTTGCAAATCATTTGTTTTTTTTTAAATTTTGATTCTTTTCCGTATGCTTTTTCTCTTAATTATTTTGTTTTTATGCAACCATTTTCTTCCAGATAATTTTGTTTTTTATTCTTCCAGATGATTTTTTATCTCATGTTACAGTTGCAGATTGTTACTGTCCAATGTTCTTGTTTTTTATTCTCATGTTTCTTCCAGATGATGTTTGTGCTAATTAATGTTTCTCTCTTCACATGGGTGGTACCGGCCATTTGCTTGTCCTGTCATTTGCCCTGAGCAACAAGGTCAAGTTAAGCCTGAGAAGAAGACCAAAACGACATTTCTGAAATGTGTTACATGTCATAAGTAATACACAAATATAGACTATTACTCCGTTAAATGGATGAGAAAAAACATTGGAAACTCGTGCTCTTGATGGGTAATATCTTTTTCGTAGTGTGATACCTTGCGATCGGGCTAACTTGAAACTTTGTTGTTAATGGGTGATACAGAACACACTGATATTTGCAACTTGTGTCAAAAGTATATGATTTTATCTGTTGTCTAACAAATGGATAATCTTCCAGCCTTCATGTTTATATGTTTCAACTATTTTGGAAGTTCTTCTGTTGTAAAATTTTCTTTTCTTTACGAGGGAGATGACGAATAAATTTGGTCAACATAATTTGAAAATGTAATTTCTTTTGGGCTACTATTATTGTATTGGCTATTATCAACTTCTGAAGTACCTGAGAATTGCCTTCCAAGCAAATTACTACTATAGATAATTCAGAAATTGAGAGTGAAATCTGTACCTCTCCTACTATCATATTTTTCCTAATTGTGGTAAGATGCTGCCAGCATACAATTGCTTTTCTATTGTTGATTGCGCTACTTTATTTGATCGAAGCTCATGTTAGTCTACTTTGATTTGTGTTTTGAATCGTTGTTGCTACTTCTACGATGAAAATGATCTTTAGTTTATTGTTAAGTTAAGCCAAGAAGTAGCTAATTCTGTCAGTTTGTGTATCTATTATTCTATTCCCTGCCACAGCATCATACTTCTATTAGATTCTATAAATGGGACGTTCCATCTTAGGTGGGTGTAGGTCTGTAAAGTTAAGCTAAAACCTTCTTTTCTTTGTTGTTACTCGATGGTTGCTCTGCTTTATAGAAAATATATAACCAAAGCAGCCTGTGGTGGTCATTTGGTCTCATGTACTTTTGGAAATACGCCTCGAGTGATCTCACTTGAAACCCAAGCATTTTATGAAGTCAAAGCTGAATGTTTCTTTTCCATCTATTGATAACTGAAGTTTACCCTGTAAAGTATTCTCTTTCTGCAAATTTCATTTAGTTGCCTGAGTTCTACTCCTCAAGGAAAGTTTACATACCAAGCAATTGAACTTTACATTTAGTACTGTGAACCAAGTTTAACCTGAGAAGAAGGCCAAGATGACATTTCTGAAATGTGTTATATCATAAGTAATACACGAATATAGAATGCAGTTATATGACCTACATGGATTGCACTTAAATGTCGTTAACATTTACATCTACATGGATTGTTACACGATGACATTTACATATACATGGATTTTCCTGCATTATAATGTTAATAAATATTTTAATCGTATTTATAATGCAAATGTCATTGTTTTCATCAAGATGCATGGATGGGGAAAATTGACAAGAAGACTACCTACAATTTTAATTGACAGATGTTGTGAACATATAATTGATGTTGTTTTCTATTTTATATTGTCAGTTTATATTATCAGTGGTTTTAGGTAAGCTTAAATAGTATTTATGCATTTTCAAATAATGTTAGTTTATTCATGAACTTAAATGCATCATGCAGACTTGTAAAGAATCAAAGTTGAATGATGTCTTATGATTATATGAAGAATCGAAGTTGGATGTATAATATCCTACCAAATTTGAACATGCAAACGATCATTTTGTCAATGGAGTATTGTGTTTTGTAGAATATGCATTTCAGAATGAGAGTGAAGGCATTGGTGTAGTTTATTGTCCTTGTGGAAAATGTCGAAATGTGTCCCTACATGACATGGAAATAGTGACAATGCACATTGTTGAAAATGGTTTTGTACAAAGGTACATCTTATGCCAATTGCATGGGGAACATCGAAAGAGATCTAGGGAGGATTAAACTACATTAGAAGATTCTAGTGATGATATAGAAAGGATGATACAAGATGCATGTGGATATCAGTTTCATAGTGAAGATGGTGATGAAGGTCCTCCAACAAGTAAGAATACGCACAAACGTGGTCAGGATTTTGAGAAATTTGAAAAATTAATGGAGAATGCCAAAAAACCATTGTATCCAGGTTGTCTTAAATTCTCAAAACTCTCATTTATTGTTTAGATGCTCCAAATCAAGTGCATGAATAAAGTGACAAACAAAGCCTTATCTATGTTTTTAGAGTTGTTTAAAAATGCATTACCTGATGAGAACGAGCTTCCACAGAGTTGGTATGAAACAGAGAAAATGATGGCTGACTTGGGTTTGGAATTGTGACACCTGGGCCTGATTATCCATTTAATTGAACAACCATGTACTTAAATATAATATTGTATAAATGGTTTATTAATGGATAATCTGTTGATTCTTGGATGATTGATAGTTTGGTTGGCTTTCTGTGCACCCGTCTGTGATTTGGGACCCATGTTGAGTCCGATTTGAGGATGCACAGTCGTCACGGTTTGCGTGTCCGTTCTTTTTCTTTCTTCCTTCTTTCTCCTTCTCTCACTCACGAGCTCTCCCCATCCCCGTCCTCTTCTTCTTCCCCAATTAGTGTAATTTCGCTTATGATATTGTGATCTTGGTAGCGTGCCTGGGATTGGAGTGTTACAGGAATACATAAAGATAGATGCATATCAAAAAGGTTGTGTGTTATTCAGAGGTGATCACAAGAATCTAAATGAATGCCCAGATTGTCATGCTTCAAGATGAAAAGTGAAAAAAAAGAAGACAGGCAAGAATGTGCCTGTAGACACTCCAATTTTCTGATTTTGCAGGATAGAGATGTGGTGGCTAAGCTCAAACCCTCATTAGGTCATTTAATTCATGGAAACTCAATTGGACCCATGAAGGCCCACTTAAGCCCATTTGGGCCCACAAGCCCATCTTAGGCCCATTTGACTACATGGAGGCCTTTTTAGCCTATTTGGTCCATTTGATCCCATCTAAACCTAATTGGGCCTATGGGAGCCCACAAGGCCCATTGAGCCCAATTGAGCCCATAAAGGCCCACTTTCTTTCCAACCCAACACCCTATTTTCTCCTATTTGACTTTCTTCACCAAAGTCAAACTTATTTCTCTTATTTTTCTCCCCCATCTTCATTTATCAATGTTTACTTACCAAAGCATGTAAATATTTCACCCAACTGAATTCATCTTCCTCCCCTCAATTCCACATGATTTCAGCCCGAGCCATTCTTCCTCACTAAGCCCACCTCCTTCAGCCCATTTCACCATCAGATCAGCATCAGCCAAAGCAGCTCAGCCATTGGATCAGCCATCGCCGAAGCTTGGATCGTCGTTCGTTCTGCTGGCAGCCAAGGGGACAGGAGGGGACAACGGTTAGGGAATGTTTATTAATCTGTTAGGTGGGGCATCAAGTTGGTTAGAGAGTGGGGCAGGCTTGTTGGCCAGGCTGTTACGAGTGGGAGATTCTGTTACTAGTTTTTGTTGGGTTCTCCCTCTCTGGGCTGGTAGCCCGAACTACCCGGATGACTTCCGTGATCAGTCATTCCCCGGTCGGCAAGCACCGTGAGTCTTGTCTGGCGCTTTCTACGACAAGCGTGACAACCAGTCATGTCTCTTAGGAGCTGATTGATCGTCAGTTTGTCATTTCTCAATCTTTGTTGCTTTGCCTTGGCGGTGGCGGCAGGATCTCTGGAGCGGACCCCTGGTATGTTCCTGACTAGTGGCTGATTGCCTGTGGATTACTTTTGCTTGTGGATTCACGAAAGGTGTCTTTGTCAATCCTGAGCATCGGTCTCTGTTCTACTCGACCTCCGACCTCGCTCAGGGAGGGGCATCTGTCCTCATTTTTTACCAATTTTACAGGATGAGGATCTGGTGGCTGAGTTTGGACCTTGATTGAGTCCATTTGGGCCTACTACACTATTTCAAGCCTATTTGAGCCCATTTAGCCTCTTTAGACCCAATCAGCCCTAATTGGGCCAATACAGGCCCACAAGGCCCGCATAGGTCCATTTAGCCCAATTTGAGCCCGTTCGGGTCCACAAGCCCATTCTAATCCTTTTAACACTCATTCAACTTGACTGGGCCCATTTGGTCCATTT